>VXAX01007966.1:0-85426 GCA_013399835.1 Leptocoma aspasia
AATTAAGGTTAGAAGGGTGTCCTAAAGGTTAAATCCAGCCTCAACACTCACCCCAAACCCATCACGGTTGCTTAAAACTGAATGGCACAATGGAGATAAGTAGAGCCACGGAGTCATTTGGAAAGTCCAGACAATGAGCTCGTCAATCAGAGCTGCTTCCAAGGCAGACATCTAAATAAATGCTAATGAGGTTATTGCTGCGACACCCCCACCAAGGGGGGCTGCAGCACTTAGGGCTAAGAACAGCCCCGAGAACAGACTGTCCGTTAAAAAACAAAACACAACCCTGAAAAGCCCCCAAAGAAAGCAGCAGTTTGTGCATTTCAGGGCTCTGAGAAACACCGTACCTTCGAGCCGGGCTTTTGTCCGAGGGAAGGCTTTTCCCTTTCAGCCCTGCCCCACTCCCAGTGCCCGCTTTATCATCGCTGCCTTTGGCTTGCCACGCACCCAGATGCTGCAAGAATGGGCAGGCTGTGGCTCCAGCTGAAGGCTCCTGACATCAAAAGGCTCCCGTTGACTTCAACGGACACTTCAGCAGCCCTTCCATAAATCACTGGAAGTCACTGATTAACCAGGCAGCCCCTCCTGAACAGAGCAGAATTAACGCCCCTGAGATCTGCTTGCTCTGCTCCCTGCAGCGCTGCATGCTCGGGGGCACGTCCACCTCTGCTTTATCTCATCAGCTCCGTGCCCAGGCTGCTGCCAAGGAAGGGGAGAACTCCCCTAAGCGTGCCCCTTTTTGGGGTGCTGCATCCTCTTTGCTGTGTTTTCTGGGAGTTGAGCATCCCCACAGCAAGGCCAAGCAGCTGATTCCCAGATCCTGATTGCTGGAACAAGTTCTGCACTGGGGAGAGGTTTGCCAGCCACAGCCATCGATTTAACAGCTGATTTTTCTGCCAACCCACAAAGAAAACCACCACAGCAGAAAACTTTTGTACAAGGAGGCTGAATTCTTCCCTCAGCTGTACACAAGCAGCTTTTTGACCTAAGGATTCAGGTGATAAAACCAGGAGGGAGAATTTGGTTTGACAGCCTCCAAACCTTTCCCTTTCCCGCCCAGTGCTGTTTGTTCTGCGGGGTAATCAAGGCAAACAAAATGGAAATGTGCAGCTTTGAGGCCTCCTCAGTCACCCTCAGATTTAGGAATAGCGAATTTCCTATTCCCATTTTGGGGGGAATAGCGAATTTCCTGCTGCTCCCATCCACACTGAGCTTTCACAGTGAGTGCCCATGGGCACAGCTGGGTTCACTCCTCTCCTCCCAAGGCTGCAGCTCTCTGGTGTCCAGGAAACCCAGCTCGGGGATTTCTCTTGCAACTTTTCCTGGCGTTTTCCACAGTGGGTGAAAAGTGGGCCCAGCTTCCACAAGCTCTAGGTAACACAGTCCCACAAAAACACAGCTTCTCCCTCATTCCAGCAGAGCTCCATTCTCACTCCTCGTTCCATTCTCATTCCTAACATCAGGGGAAGAACCTGAGCTGCTCTTTCCCCATGCCAAGGGAGAGGGGCCACCTTGTGATGATCTGATGGAAAAGAAACCTCTTGGCAAAGCTCCTGGGCAGAGTGTCCCTGGTGGAGCCGAGCTGGGCCATCCTGCCCGGGCTCCCAACACACACAAGGTGCTGTGCCATCAGCCCCGAGCTTTCTGTACCTCTGGGGGTTTTTAAATCACATTGCAAACGAGCCAGGGGTTGTTTTACAGCCATCAGGGCCCACGCTCAGGGGCAGCCCTGGAGGGTTCTGTTTTCACAAGCACTGCCAGGAATGCACAAGAAACGCTCACATTTACACCAGCAGGGATCAGGGGGTGTTTTTGCCCTTCCACAGTTGGCCCAGAAATGCTCCCAGCACTGCAAGCAGCCCGTGGGGATGGGCTCTCTTGGGAAGGGCTGCTGTCTGTCCTCACTGGGGGGTTTATGGTTGGTTCAGGGCACTGGCAAAGCATCTGTTGTCAGACCTGCTCCTCCCTCACTTGAGAAGTTATTTGCCTCATCAAGGGCCAGTTTGCTTGTTTAGAAAAGGAGATTATAATTTTTATTTCCCAGCAGAGATGCAAAGCCTCGTCAATCGTTACTTAAGCAACTGAGGGTTTTTATTCGGATGAGGCTAAATAGGTGTAAAATTATAGGGGGGATTAGAGACAGATTAAGGGGTGCCTGTTAGTCAGAAATGACTCCTGGTGGGCTGGGAATATTTCCAAGAGGCTAAACATAACTTGCAGCAGCAGCACAGAGCAAGCATCTTGTGCTACCCTGTGCTTAGAGTCAGCAAAGCCTTGGAAACCTTCTCCTGCCCTGCTGGCCACACCTGATGACAGCTTTAGTGACCACACTCAGCTGTCCCTGGAAGTGAGAGCTCACTTTGGCACTTTGGCTGAAGGGTTTCACCCAGGAGCAAGTGGGGATGGGCGTCAGACCCTGCTCTCTGTCAGCCTGGCACCACTCTGAACCATCACTTTCAGCAGCTTCACTGCCCACGGGTCCATATCCAGGATCCCCCTGCACCCCTCACTCTGTTGGATTCTTTTAAACCAAAGTTGTCATCCTGGAAAAACGGTGTCACATCCCTTCTCTGTGTGCTGTCACAGCAGAGTGGCTGCAGCCCTTAAAGGGATGGTGTGCAAGGGCAGTTTATCAATAGCACTTTATCAGTGTTATCAACAACAGTTTATCAATAACACTTTATCAGCATTATCAATAACAGTTCATCAATAACCCTTTTTCATCCCTTCACTCATCTCAGCACTGTCTGCTCCATTAGGAGGAGGAAATGCCACCTTTTACCCATCACAAAGCCCCACGTGTGCCTTTTTTCCTGGACCTCACACGTCCTGAGAGTGGCAACAAATCAGAAAGTGCAGAGACTATAAACACTAACAAGGAATGATATTTCTTTAAAAAAAAATTAAAATCTCAGCATTTTATTTCCCTCCCCTCAACTTGCTTGAAAATTGTGCAATACACAATTATTTCAGCCCAGATAACACACAAGCTGCAGTTTAAAATTGCAAGGCAGCACTGGATTACCTCTGGACTGGATGCTAAAAAGGAGGGATTGTTTATTTTTTGAAAGAATAGGGAAAAATGTGATACTTTCAAATATTTCTGAGGTCCTGGGATTTCTGGTTGCGTAACAAGCAAAAACTTCTCTTGAGTCATTATCCCCTCCCCTTGTTAAGTTCTCATTTGTTTTCACACATATGACATATCAGCTTCCTACATCAGTGGGTAGGAAGATCATACCTGCTTTAAAATCCTTTATAATGCTGCTGCTCCTTCCCTCAAATAATTTTTTTTTATTTTTAAAAAAACCCCTTTCAGGTAATCAGTCAGCCCACAGATCTGAAGAGAATCGCTGTCTCCTGACAATGACATATTGCCTGTATTTTAGGAAATCTAAAAAAAAATCAGGGAGTATATTTATTGAACTGATCTGTACCTGGAATCCTCCTCTTGCTACTGCAAAGGCACACGGGGCCTGTGTGGAACAGAAACCTCACAACACAAAGTGAGATTCTGAATAAAAGGCAATTTTTTTTTTTCCAGTTTTTAGAAGGAACTGAATTGTGACACTCAAAGTGACACACCCAAAGCTTCTCCATGTAGCTGTGCCTTTGGAAAAGTTGTTTGCCTTTGGGATGAGATTCAGGATTAGGGTGGGTGCAGCATGCTCTGGGTGAAAGGAGGAATCCACAGAGGGAAGCAAAAAGCAGAGAGATCCCAAAGGCACAAGAGCCTGAGCAGCAGCACCTGGGAGTGTCTGCCTCTTCCTCTCCTCATCTCTGCTGTTCTTGAATAAAAATACAACAGGGGGGATTTTTGGTCAGTCTTAGAGAGAAACAGGTCAGCCCTTGGATTTCAGGATGGAGAGAAGTCTGAATGGCCACAATCCCACACAAAGGTTTGTGATCCCTGTGGATCTCCTGCTCCTCCTCCCTCAGCTGCTCAGCCCTGCACAGTCCCTGTCCTTGGTGGGGTATCACAGCCTGGCATTTCAGGCATAACCAGTTGTGCCCTTTTCACTCAACTCCTGAAATACAATCCTTGAATCACCATTTCTGCCCAGAATGAGGGAAGAGGGATGAGAGTGGTGGGATGCACATGAGGATGGAGCACAGGTGCCTCATCTTTCTCATGCCCTCCAGGACAGCTCTGTTCCCCAGGCCATCTCCCTGGCCTGAAATGCCTGGAGCAACCCAGGAGCTGGATGTTGCCCCAAGGTTCTCCCTTTCTGAGGCTTCCAGCAGCCCTGGTGTGAGCGTCCATCCCACCCAAATCCAGGGAAAGCCAAGCACTTCCCTGCCCTGTTCCAACACCACGTCCAGCAGGGAGGCAAAGCTCCCTCCTGCAGGTGGGCACTGAGCAGGCCCAGGAGCCCTTTCAGCTCCCAGTTTTGCCCCCTGAGGCTCTGCTCATTCCCAGGGCAGCTCCTGACAAGGGTTTATCCAGGACAAGAGGGAATTTGTGCCAACAGAAACTGAGCCCAGCTCAGAAAGGAGGGGTCCCCCTTGTCTGTAACACAAGCCCAGCACAGCCAGGGATGTTTGCTCTGTAACCAGATCCTCTGACTGGAGCAGGAGGGCACTCTGTTGGGAACCAGCCTTGCCTCCCTCCAGCTTCCCCTTCTTCCTTTCCAACATAAGGGATTCCTTCTCACCCTAAAGGAGCCCAGCAGTGCACAGCCCCATTCTCAGTGCCAGCCATTCCCACTGCTTTCAAGGTCTAGAAACAAGATCTAGATTTCAAAATCTAGAAACATCAGCTCCTTCTTCTCTTCCTTCTCCATAGCTCACTTTCAGCTCCCTAAGGGCTCCCCTGATTTTATCCAGAAAAAAAATCATGAGTTTAAATGAGAGCTCACAGCCAAAATCTGTATTTTTTTTTACATAGAGGAGCAGGTACTAAACGAAGAATCTCCTGGCTGTTGCACAGGTGCCTCCAGAAACCAAATAATCAGGCCATGTTTCTCTTTAAATAACCCACAGTATGAACATTCTAACAAGCTAACAGAACATTCTAACGGAATATATTCTGTTAGCTTGGTGCTGGCTAAAGGATGCTCCAGCCCCCTTTTCTTATCTTGGAAATAGCCTGTGGCTGTGATTGCAGATTTGAAGAGAAGCCTTAGAAGTGCTGATTTTGACACAGGGGGTGAGAGGTCACTGCAGAAATGGATGGGAAAATAAAAGAAGATTGGGAATGAGATGAGTTTTAAGGTCTCTTCCAACCAAGTGGCAGGAGAGGAGCCCCCAGAGCACTGGGGTGGTGTCTGCAGCACCTGCTGCTCCCTCTCTGCCGTGGTGACACAGACCAGCACATCCCATTCTCTGCTGGGACCACAGGAAGGTTCATCCCCACACACAGCACATCCCAAGCTGTTCCTGCTGCTCCATGCTGGCCTTGGAAGCTGCCAGAGAAACAGGAAACCCGTGCTGAAAAACAAACCAGTGCCACCCAGTAAGAGAAAATGAACAATTTCCCCAAGGAGCTGGCTCAGAGGGGACCTGGCTTTGTGTGGATAATTGGGAGGAGCAAATGGCAAACCACAGTTCATCCCCTCACATCCATCCCAGGATGGACCCAGCATTTCCACTGGCTCACATCAACCCCCTTGGGCACTTGGCAGGAATTAAGAGGCAACTGCAGCAGCCCTGAGCCCTTTTGAAAGCAGAGCTGGATCACTATGTACCAAGGGAACTGTGCCACCCATTGCCAGCTAATCCTGCTCCAAGAGCCCTACAAGGAAGAACCCCTACGGAGTAATGAGAAACTTAAACCAAACACAAGGCTCTTTTCTAAAAGGGCCATTTATCCTCAGAGGGGAAGCAGGAAAACACACATGGCACCACTCAAAGCTGCGTGCTGCCTGCTTGGTACTGCGAGTTCTATTTTCACATTTTTATAATTATCACATAATGCATAATGTGACACAAACCAGGAGACGTCAGCTCTGTGCAGAGCCAAACTGAGCACAGGCAGGCACTGCATGGTCCCCACAGGGCAGCCAAACCCTGTGCTGCTCCTCCTGGCCCCATCCCAGGAACACCAGCCATGTCCCTGTGCCCCAGGTCACCCCCTGGAGCAGCAGAGCCCAGTGCAGAGCTGCTCCTGCCCTCACAATGTGCCCAGGAGAAACCCCTCATGCTGCAATCCAGGGGCTTTGAATGAGGTGTCAGAGCCTGCAGTGGGTCTCAGCCTCTCCTGGATATTCCCCAGCCTGCAGAGTCAGGTTTTCAAGCCAGGCAGGTGTGCTCTGAACTGAGAAAGTCCAAACACAGCCCCGAGGTGTCCTGCAGGGTCTGGCCAGCACCGTGTCCTCAGGGCACGTGGTCATCCTGGCAGGACACCCACACTCTGCTCCTGCCTGTGATCAGCCATGTGAAATCCCCAAAATTCTTCCTGGAGACGTGGGATAAGTGAAACTTGTCACCATTCAGGGCTTCAAGCTCCTTCTCCTGCCCAGGGCACCCCTCTGGCTCAGTGTTCCCCATTCAGGATTTTCTGTTCTCCAGTCTGTCCCAGCTCTGGCACTGTCCTTGGCACCCCCTTTGCCCTGCACAGCACAGGCCAGCAGCTCCCTCTGTGATCAGTGGCTGCCCTGAGAGGCACAAAACATGGCACTGGGACATCATAACTCCTGGGAGATTTGCCCTGGGCTCGTGACAGGATGGAGGCTCCAGCTGCATGGAGCACCTGGTCTGGTCCTTCCCAGGCTTATGAGGGATCCCTGCCTTGGCTCCAGCACCCTGGCACAGGCACATTCCTGTCACCAGGGCCACACAGAGCTGTGCTTTTCCTTATTAAAGGTCTCATATAAACTTCTCATCCTCACACTCCATCCCAACCCTTGCTCTGCCATCAGGACCAGCTGGCTGAACCTCACTGTGGAAAAGCAGAGCCTGCAGCAGGGTGCACTCGAGTTTAGCCATGGCTGGCACAAGGCAGCAGCTTTGAGAGATTTCTGCAGCAGGTCCTGCTGAGAACAACAGAAATTATCCTGAGGAGAGCTTCCTCCTGTATGGAAATTCCTTCATTTCCACAGAACTGAAAGGGTTTGTTCTCCCTCCCCACCCTGACGTGCGAGACACAGACAATCGTACAGTGCTGTGGAGCAAGGATGACCAAGAGGGAGGAATAAAGCATCTTTTTTTCCCTCCTGTAGGAAAGTATTGTCCAAGGAACCAGCTGGACTGAGGGGGGGCTCTTCCAGAGGAACTGGCATGCTCTGCTGTTCCTAGACTAAATAGATTGCTGGGCTCCTCCAGCCAGTGCTGGTTTACAGAGAAGCTGTATAAAGTAAATATCTTCCTTCCAAGGCCAAACCCCTCCTGGTGCCAGCTCTCAGCTCAGAGCAGATGTCCCTGCTTGGGCTGCAGAGCCCCCAGGGAGCAGGGCCAGGTGTCCCCAGCTGTGCTGTGCAGCCCCTCGGGCAGCTGGAGGGGACTGGGGGTGTCAGACAGAGAAAATTCCTCGCCGAGGAGATGGGAATACAACCACCACTCCATCAGGGGTGTTTCAGTCACTTAGTGAAGCCAAGGAGTTGCTGTGTAACCTCAGGGAAGTTGCTTAAGTTTTTAAGAGGCAGAGTTGAGCAGCACAGCGGGTCTGTGCTGAAGAAACCTGCTCTGGGAAGGAGTGTCCTTTGTCAGGCAGAGAGAGAAAATGTGATTTATTATTAGAAATGCATTAGGGAAAGAAATGGGATTCAGCAGTGCTAAGGTTGCTTCTAAGCCTGACTCAGGAAAAAGCTCAAGGTTGAGTAAGGACCCTCCTCCTGAGATCAGCTCAGCTGGGCAGAGCATGTGTGAGATGATGAAGCTGCACTCAGGAACTTCTCTGCCAGTTCCTCCACCACAGTGACCGTGGGGAGCTGGGCACTGTCCAGAGGGGCAGCACAAACACCAGAGCACCAGCCCCTCACCTCAGGGCATCCAAGAGTCCACCTGACGTCAAGTGGGGAGTGAATTGTAAAGAAATCAGTCTTGGATAAATCAAGGGGCCAGTTCATCCACGGGACACGTACAGAGGGGCAAAGCCAGCAGTCTGTGCACTCCTTTCCTGCTTTTGGGAAACTTGCAGCGTCAGGCAAAATTGGAGCTGTAACCCAGCAGCAATGAAATCGCCTTTCACAAAAAAACCTCTGCCTGCATCTGGTGGCTGAGAACACTGCCAAGGCTTTAACCCTCTGCTGTTAACAGAGAGAGATATTGATGAGTGTCCCTCTGGTAAGGGAAGCCAAATGGTGTTTTTAACCTCAGTGGATTCTTCGCAGCTTTTCAATTCCTGAGCAGGGCTGTAGCTCCAGACGGGGGTGTAATTGAGATGCATTATCCTCTGCCTCTGAAACTTTCCCAGGCACACATGTGCACACACACAGACCGTGCATTCAGCTATAAATACATTCCGTACCTGCACAGGCATTAAGCTGCTGCTCAGGGGCTGTCTGGACATTTCCCTGCCAGCTCTGCAGTCACAGCACTGCCAGTCCAACGTGACAAATGGAGCAAACACAGAAAGCCAGCTGGAGACCTGACCACGGCCACGAAAAGCAGGAGAGGGTCTTTTAAGGACCAGTCCCCTGGAAAGGCAAGGATTTGGGGTGTTTTCTTCCTGAAAGGGATGATGAATCTCTTTAGCTCTCCTACAAACAAGAGCAGCAACTTGCTGATGAGCCAGCCACCCTCCTCTTCATCCTGAAGCAGCCACCATCTGTGCCCAGCACGGCAGAAAATCTCCCTCCAAAACCTTCTGACCTCCTCTATTACATTAACCTTGACAAAAGGCCAAATTCCATCAGAAGAGGCTGATCCCATTCATAGCACAGCATCTCCTGGGATGGAGGGAGTGTGTCCCTGAAGGGTTTCAGTGGCACAAGGACCTGAAGCTGCACCACTGACCTGAGCACACCTTAGCTCTGAAGGGCTGGGATGCTCTCCAGACACAGCTCCTGAAATTCTGACCCAGTGTAGGTTTCAAAGCACAGACCCCACTAAAAAATGGGCATTCCCTGCAAGCAGAGTTTGCTTGCAGACCAGAGACTACAATGGAAACCTTTTAACAAAATATTTAATAACAGCTTCAGTCTTTCTTTTAGCCTGGGAGTGTAAATGGGTTACATTATAAAGAGAAGCACCTTTCTAGAGACCTATAAGCTAAGAAAAATCATATCCTCCCCTTATGAAACAGGAGATGTGCCAAGGGTTATTTCCATCTCAGAAGAGATGATCCATCAGTGAATCCTAAAGCACTTCATGAGAGCTGAACACCTCCACCAACAGCATCCACCTCTGACCAGCTGCAGCAGGGAGAATTAATACATAGAAAAGGAAAATGAGGCACAAAAATCTTACAATAAGTGTCTGGAAACATAATCCCATAACCAAACCAGTGTGGCAACCTGATCACGTGTGATTAGCAGGAGAAATTATATCCTTTCCTGGAGAAAAGGGGGAAACTCATTCTGAAGGGGACCAAAGGTTTTTGGACACAGAAATAAACAGTTTACAACTTACCATTGACAAAACCTCACAAATCTAAACAGAAAAGCTGATCAAAAGATTGTAGAAACAAACTGATAAATAAAGAGAATTTTTTCAGCTTTGTACCACAACACCCAAAATGTTAATCAAATTTTTAAATGTTTATTTGAAGCATTCTTCAGAGGTCCTCAAAATTTTGCTGTCTATCAGTTTGAGGCCCATCATTTTCTTTCTTTTGCATTGTCCTCCCACACACCCCCTCGTGGAATGAATTGCTGGGGTTTCTTTGCCTCTGGCACACAATGAAATCTCACACAGCCAAATGTCTTCAGAAGTCTGTGCCCAGCTCAGTTTGAAGGTGTTTTATCTGGACATTCAGCCCCCAACCCACACCCTCTTCAAAGAGGAGAGAAACTGAAGGCTGAACTGGCTAATTCAGAGAGGAAATAGCTCGTTCTGAAGCAGCCAGTGAAGTGACCACTTTGATTACCTTGATGTAAAATAATGGGATTTGGCCCAGTTGTTGTTTTTCCACCAAAGCATTTCACAGAAGCCAAGGAAAGCAGAAGTGATATCAACTTGAGACCACTATCAGGTCACCAGGCACCTTCCCCTTCCAGGTCCTCAAACACTGGGCAGCTCCAGGCACCTCGTGTGCATGTGCTCTGCTGGCCTCGCTTCAGGGAGCTGCACCAGTGAAGGGAGAAAAATTCCTACCATAGGAAATAGCAGGAGAAAAAAAAAAAGAGGTTGAAAAATTTCAAAAGTCACCTCTCAGTGTTCAGGGGCTTTACTTAGCCCCTAACTCCATTTTGCCCAAACAGTGCACCTGCTGCCTATGTGTTTTCAAGTCACGGAGACAGAATTTTCCAACGAAAATGTAACTTCAGGATGCTGTTTTCCTTCCTGAATTTCCAACAGGTTCTTTACTCTGACCTGGGAAGCTCAGGCTGCCACAGCTACTCTGGATTTCACAGCAGTGGCTCTCCAAGAACTCAGGTCTGTGTGTTCCAAAATCACAAACCTGCCTCACAGCTGATTTCCCTTGACCTCGAGCACACAACTGTGGGACACAGCTGAGCAATTCAGACCACGTACCACAGAGGGCAATAATCCTCCTACCCATTCATTAGGTGCATTTGTTACTGGAAATGATGTTAAAGTGATTCAAGTGGATGAAATAACAAAAGCAAACCTCTGGAATCAAGAGGCACTTGCCCAACCCTCACTTCTGCGGATGCCTGGCAGAGGTCAGGACTGTGGTGAAACTCCCCTTCCCAGAGAAAAAGCCAAATGTCATCACCAGATCCTGGAGGGAGTGGGAGAAGGGACAGTCTGGCTTGAACTAAACCTTGGAAACCTGAGAAGACTGCACAGGATTAGCCAGTGGGTAACACAAAACCCCAAAGCCACAATTACCAGCCCGGCAGCAGCCACTCTGCCCAAGCTGCTCTCAGCCATCCCAGCCCTGCATTTGTGGGAAAAGCCAAGAGGAGAGGGCCTGATCCCTCCTGCCCAAAGGCAGCTCCAGTCTGGGAAAGGAATACAGGTTTTCAGTGGGGGCATCACTCGGGAAAAGTGTCAGGAATGCCATGGGGTGGGCAGGGGAGCAAAGTGGGAGAGGGTCTGGCACACACACAGCTAAAAAGTCTCAGTGGAGGGAAGGGAAAGCACCCACATCTGGGCTATTCCTGGATGTTAAAGAGCCTTTTAGGCATGTGAGATATTAGGGATCACGCTCCCTTGATGCACAAGAGATGCTTTGAAATGGTTACAGCCTTTTTATTCACAGAAACTCCCTCTGAGCTGCCTTTTCTTCTCTCTGGGCAGGAGTTTACACCAAGGTTTTATTTGGCTTCAGGGCAAACACGATGCTTTGCAGGAAAGCACTGTCAGACAGACCCCTCTCCTAGACAAGTAATTAGCAGAACAAATAGCTCCTTCTTAACTCACAGGGGAGGCTGCCAAGCCCTCTCTCTGCTATTCTCGGCTCCCTGGCTCAGAAAGGGTTACGTGCAATCTAAAAGAGTGGCTTGTCCTCCTCGGGCTGCTCGGGAAACTGTGCAGACTGCAGCTGGCAGCAGGGCTGGGCAGGGGACACTCCCTGCGGGTCACCCTGCCATGCTAACAGGAGGCATCCTCTGCCAGGCAAGGGCAGCGTGGGGCTGCTTTAGAAGTGTCAGGTGCTCCCCAAAAAACCAAGCCAAGGCAGTTCCTGCCCTGAAGACCCGGCAGACTAAGTGCAAGGTGGTGCTGCAGGCAAAGATAAAAGTGCAGGCCTAGTTTTAAGGATAAATATATTGCTGTGAGGTAGAGGGCAGTTATGATGCCAGACCTGGGTGCAGTGGTTGGAGCATGGGGAAGTCCTGGAAGCAGGAGCAGCAGCTCTCCAGGGCTCTGTGGTGCTCTGTCTGCCTCTGAGTGCAAGTAATTTCCAGCTGTGATGTCAAAATTTTAGTTTTGACTACGTGCAATGTTTTAGATTTGCTGTGAAATCTCTGTATTTTCCACTTTGTTTCCTAAATCCACATGGAACATCCCTAATGCTTTAGTTTTAACTGCAGTTCTATTCCTGTCTCTGTCAAACAGGCATTACTTTTATCCCACCTGAGAATAGGCACTGTAGGTCACAATTCAATGAATTTGTAAAGGTTCAGTGCTAAAACACATAAATATATTTATAAACCATATAAATAAATCCACAGAAGGACAGCCAAAACCTGCACACCAGATGTGTTATCCGTAATGTAAAACCAAATCAAGCTTCATAAAGCAAGAGGATTTTAAGAAGGTATCAAGCACTATTAGGAGTGGTGCCAATGAAGTGAAGGGCAGTTCTTAAGGAATAATGTGCAATTTGCTGTCAGTGAAACTCTCAGAACTTGGCTGCTCACTTTTATTGGCCAGCGAGGGCAAGAAGGTGCTGCTGTTCAAAGAGGACATCCTAGATCCAGCAGGAAAGAGAATAAATCCCAGACCAGCCCTTCATTAAAGCAGTTTAAAGTCTTCCCCAGAGCTGCGTGGCTCCCCAGAGAGCAACTGATCACGAGTTCTCAGAGATACCTGACGAATTCTCTATTTTTGGGCACTTCCCTTTCTAACTCTGCTACCTGGAATACCCTTTTTACCCCTTCCCAGGAAAACCTGGAGGCAGAGAGCTGGACACTGAGAGGGAAAGGGTGAAAAAAGAGGGTTCATTTCAGGGGAGCTTCCTTCAGTTCAGCTGCTCCTCACAAAGCACCTCAGCTATCAGGACGTCACCTGACCGTGCCTCTGAGCTTTCCTCACAGGAGCTCCAGCAAGGACTCACAGCAGTTCTCCCCCCAAAAAGCCAGCAGCTGCACAGGTTTGAAGCCTGATACACGTGCAGGAGGCTCTGGGGAGTCCCAGTCTGCCTTACTTGCAGGGAAAATCAAGGTTCTCTCTTCCCCTGACATCTGAGGCTTCTCCTGGAGTGTCCCTGTCCGAGTCCTCTGTGCAGAGCAAGTAGAAAAGATGTGAGCAGGGACAGGATCACCTTTAAATTAAAGGGATAACAGAGAGAGAATGGGACAAATAGGGGAGGGAAGTGAGGGAGAGGAGTGGCATCCTGTGTTATACTTGATGCAAGATATGCCTTACGATCCTGCTCTTGATCAGGACAAAACTCATATCTAGCCTTGGAAAGAGGTCAGTGTCAAAAAAACATGAAAAAAAGCTCTTGTCATTTTCTTAATGAACTGGCAATGCACAGGCCCTATTCCTAGAAAAAAGGGGAGATCCCTCCTCTTTCTCTGTGTGAGAGTGGGGGAAAAACCCTCCAACCTTTCAAGATGTAGTTTGCAAATTCCCTCTCTCTGACAAGCTCTGGATGAGAAAATATTACCAATAATCTCTCTGTGTTGTCCAGAAGGAAATGAAGAAGTGGGAGGACAAAACAAATCCTTGTGCTGAGATCATGGAAAGGCTTTGGCTGTGCCTGGAGTCCAACAAACACTCCTGCTCCCTGATTTCTGCCTGGTGAGACCATCCATGGGCAGTGCAGCAGGATGGATCCAGGAGGATCACTGCCCATACACCCCATCTCCAGCCCTGTTCCATGAGAGGCTCAAGAACACATTCCACTGGTGCAATCAAAAAGAAATTGTCCTCACTGGGACTCTACCTCGGTGCTTTTATGGTGTTGGGGTGAGAAGTGTCTATTTATCCTCTTTCATTTCTTGTTAAAAAGCAGAGCCCCTGTCAGAGCTGAGGAGAGCTGCAGCACAGAGGAGACATTATTCTCAGCTTTGGATTAAGATCAGTATTTTAATGAAAGCACTTATTAGCCCCAGCTGGGGCTCAATTTTCCAGTGAGTTGGGAAAAAAAAATATATTGCCCTGACCATTCTTCTCTGGGGATTGCACTGAGACATCTGAGAGTATCAATTACTGATCATAATTCCCTATTGGAAACGAACAGCTGGGGGAAAGCCTCTGGCTGGAAACGACTGGATTGCTTTACATTTGAAACTATAGTTCCTGGCTATTTGGTGTTCATTTTTTTTCCCACTCTGGGATGCTGACAGCTCTCAGTGGGCTGCTCTTGCCACCCTCTCACACCAATGTCCCCTCAGCACCCAGCAGAGGTGCACTGGAAGAAGGATGTGCAGGGAAGTTTTGGGACCTGGATGGTGGGGGGTGGGGGGATTGTCACTGCTGTCCCCTGCTCCTGGGAATATTTTTCAGCCAGAAGAGCTCAAAGGCCTCCCCCTTTCTCCTGCAGTTATGGGGTGGAGAAATGACCACAGGTTATTCCTAGGGAACACAGATCCTCACATTCCCTTGGAATGTTTGCACTTCTTGGTGACTTAGGCACCCAGACCCCATCAGAACAGGCTTAGGAAGGTTTGTGACTTAATGCAGGGATAAAAGGAAGGTGAATAAGCAGTGCTGGAGGGGGCAGTGGCACTCAGGGGTCTCCATGAACACAGAGAGCTTTTCTCTGGACACACACAGGAAAACAGCCCCTGAGCTGGAAGCTTGCAGTGGGAAGTAGAAGTTAATTCCACCTCAAACCTTTTACTGATGCAGAAATGGATGCAGTCAGAGCTGGAGGAATCTGCTAATTTAAAGTCAAACCTCATAAAATGCACACAAGTTTCATCAGGAGGGGCAGAGCCCTGCCTGGGTCAGCAAGGAGGGTTTGCCAAGGAACTGGCACAAGGGCCAAGTGTCCACAGCAGCAGCTGTGATGTGTGGGGTGTGTGGGTGAGGTGTGTGCAGAGCCACCAGAGCCACCAGCCTCTCCCCCGTGGCCCCCAGGGGTGGAGGAGGTGGCAGCACCTCCCTCCTGCCCCGAGGGATGGAGCAGAGGGTGGAGGGAGAGACACCCACAGATGTGTGCCAGCAGTTCCTGGGAGAGTTTAAAGCTGTCTTCATGTGAACAGCTGCACTGACCCGTAATGGATGGGCACTTCCAAAGGCAAATTTCCCAAAGAACAGGCTCTGTGTGTGCAGCACATGCCTTTCTGGGGCTGGGGGCTGTGTCAGGGACAGGGAGACAGGAGGGAAGCCCACTCCAGCAGTGGCCAGGTTGAAGGCTTCACATTCTTTCAGCTGTAGTGGCTGGAGTTATTTTTTTCTCCACTTGGAAGGTCAGATCTAGGTGGGTTTTATCAGAATATCAAATCAATAAAATGCTCTGCCTGGGAACCTGTTTTCTAAATGCCATGGAAAAAAACCCAGCTAGCCTGGGACCAAGTAGCTCAGGAATTTCACAAGAAAGCAAAGGAAATCCCAGGCATGCTGGCCTTGAGAATTGTGCTCCTGCCTGAGGTTTGGTTAACTTTTCTATTCCCCTTCTCATCCCCACAATCAGCTCATCCCAGCTGAACTGGCAGCCTGATTCCCTGCAGGGAGCAGAAGGGAATCTGCATGAAAACCAAACCTTGGATGACTTTCCCACCTTTTAAAAGAGAAAAAAAAATCCTCCCTGCTGGCCCTAGACTGTGATAACCCAGGGCTGAGGAGACACCTGTTCAGCCCCAAAGCCCAGCCAGTCTGACACGATCCATTCCAGCTCCCAAAAACCCTCCAGCCAAGGGACACAGCGCCCGCAGCTGCTCCCAGCCAAAGGCAGATGCTAATCCTCATCTCCTGGAAACAGGCAGTGAGCACCTGAAAAGAAACCCAGTCCCAGCATCACACAGACCAGCCATTCAGCTCAGGCCAGTCCCATTAGATTTGGTTGACAAAAGAATCCAACGTGCACATTTATAATTTGCCAGGGAAAGGAAAAAAAAAAAAAAAAAAGGGAAAGGAAAAAAATTAAAAAAGGGGAAGCCAAGCTTTCTCGTTCTGAATGGAGAGTTTCTGTGGCCCAGCCTCCCTCCTCGTCAGCAGACAGGGTGGAATTCCCAGGCTACGGGGGAGATCTCCTGGGGCTGATCATGTTCTTAAAGGCATGTTCCCAATCAAGAAGGCTGGGATGAGGCATAATAATTGCATAGGCTTCCTGAGAACCAGCTTAATATCCCTCCAGACTGATTTAACCTAGTTTTTCATTCTGCTTTCACATCAAAAAATGAAGGTCTGTCTATATGTTGATATACTGCAAATCAGGAAATGGAGGCGTATGGTATATCTCATCCTCCCCTGCCTGGAGCTCTCCACGGCACGCTGCCAAGGTGTTGTGTCAGCAAAGCTCTGCTGATTAACGCTGGGGGAAAGAGAAACCAGTGGCCTGATAAAGGTCTGAGAGTCAGGAGCCACCTAATCCCAGGCTGGCATGGGCTTTGTGTCCTTGAAATTGGTGGGGAATGATCAGTGTCATTACCAGCCTACGTGACACCTCTGTTGGGTTGTAAAGACAAACGAGGGTGGCAAGTTTTGTAGGCTCAGGGCCATGGCTGGTTATAATTCTCATTAACACAAGAATACTGGGAAATGTGCTGGGTTAGCTTGTCCTCACCTTTGGAGCCTCTGGAGCACCTTGAGGCAGTCCCGAAATCCAGAGGTGGCATTTCCCTTTCCAGCTGAGGCTGTCATTCTTCAAGGAAGAGATCCCAAGGGGTTCAGGGAGAGACCCCAGAGCCTGTGCCTGCCTGATGCTGCCCATGTGCTGCCACTGCCCCCCAGATGGGAGGGACAGAGGTTATCAGCTCCTGCAGCAGGGATCCACGCTGCCATGGGCAGCTAAAACCAGAGAGAAACCCACGGCTCCATCCCAGGGGTAATTCCAGGGAGCACCCACAGATCAACAGGGGCAGTCTGGCCACAAAGCCACACAGAGGGGAGGTGCAGGCTCCCCAGGCTGGCTGGTTTGCAGGAACATTGGGGTTTTCTGTTCCCTGAGAGTGGGGTCAGCCTTTCCTGCAGGGCCAGCCATCAGTCCCTGCTGTGGCATCAGCACAGCCCGTGCTGGTGTCAGAAGGGAGCTGCTGGCTGAAAAGTTATCTTTAGACTCTGCTACACAGTCAGGCTGCAATCACAACTGACTTCTTCATTCCAAGTGCTTTTAATCCTGTCAGAAGGTGCTCCACAGACCAAGGCACTGTTTTGTGCTGGATGTTGCCAGCTTAGACTTGCAATCCCAGCTTTAAAGATGCAGCTCTCTAAGAGTGCAGTAAAAAGTCACCTCTGATGTCTGGAAGAGCAGACACCTTCCAAATGTATCCCCAAACCCTGCACAACACCATCAGTACAGCACATTTGGGAGGTTGCCTCCCATTGCTGAGCTGGCTCAGCGTGGCAGAACCTCTCTGTGACAGCTGGGCAAGCCACGTTGGATGCCACGTTTGTTACACAACAGGGCATTTGCAGAGCCTTTAAAAAAAGAAAAAAAAAAAAAAGCCAGCAGATGAATTAAATTAAGGGACTTAGTGTCATGAATATGAATTGCTGCTCTGAGCCATCCTGGTGAATACTAAACTCAGATTTTGGATAAAGCCACACCTTGTCTGGCTCAAGCTGCCATGAGATCCCTGGACTTCCCTCAGCTCCTTTAGATCCAAGGTAGGAGGATCCAATGGTCCCTTAAAACACGTGGAACCAATTCCCAGGTTTCTTACTCACTCTGAGCTCAGTCCTTACTCCCACACTGTGCCAGTGGCAGCTTTATTTGAGCTCACAGCCCCAGCCCACGCTCTGGCTGGTCCACAGGCCACTGTCCCCAAGCAAGAAATCAGCTCCAAGCCCAGAACTTCCCTTAATTTTCTGCAATCACTCTCTGCTCTTTGCTGCATCCCACGACAGGACAGGGCAATGGAAGACAAACCAGGCAGTCCCCAGCAGTCCCCTGAGCAGACAGGGGTGAGCACAGAAACCCTGCAAGCCACATTTTTGGCAGTTCCTGGCCTATCTAAACAAACAGGCAATGTGACCCGAGCTCCCATAAATTTCCTGAAAATCTTTAATGACTCTAAAGGCTTAATAAAGTGTTTCACAGCAGAGGCAGCAGCCAGTAATTACGGGTTTGGAATCTGTGGGGTTGCAAGCTGAGGGCCAGCTCAGAGATTGCAAATGCAGGCAGAAATAACAGCTCTTTCAGAGCACAGCACACGTCTTTTGCCACTATATACCCTGATTTTTGAGCTGCTGTGTCCCTAGCCAAGCATGCTGTCAGCAGGAGCTTTAATCAAATGGCAAAATACATTAAATATAGAGACAAATCCTTAGGAATGGAGTTGCAAAGCATAGTGAAAGTGCCAACTGACTGCTGGGAGACCATGATTTAGCAAAAAAATTATAAAGGGGCACTACAGGCTGTAAAAGCCAGGCTTCTGCTGGAATTAGGATGTGCAGGAAAGGTTTGGGACCTCCCATTGTGTGGGAGGGTTGTCACTGCTGTGTCCTGCTCCCAGTATCCACACACAGACACTCAACACCACGTCTGCAGGTGGATACACAGCAGCTGCAGCAGGTTTAAGAGAGGGGAAGGGGAGAGAAGGGCCAGAGCTCCCACGGGCACCCCTCAGGCTCAAGGGGAGCCACTGTCCCAGCCTGGTTATCCAGATCTCAGCTCTGGGGAAGACACACCCCCAGGAAAACACAGCCTCACGTGTTGCTTGGAGAGGCTGCCAGTCCCAAATTACTCATCACATTGCTCTGACTGCCTTTAAAATGTTTTTCATCAGCACTTTGTTCGTCTTTTCACTTTTATACATGGTGCTGTTTGCAGAGCCCCTGTTTAAAGTCAACTGACAGGTTTCAAAAGCAAGTGAGCCTGTTAGTTTTTCCTTTTGCCTGTCATTACACAAGAGTAGTGCTTGAGATCCAAGTTTCTATTAAAAAAGAGGACTAAATTAAGCTCTTGCATGGGGTCTCTAGAGATGCATCAGTCAGTGCTTTCTTACACACATCTTTTACAGAACAGGGAAGTTTGTGTACCAACACAACCACGGCTGTTCAACTGTCAAAGCCCCTAGAGCTACATCAATCCACACAAGAGCAACCAAACTCCTTTGAAACTTCTGCAGTGAGGCAGCAGAGAGGAATTTGATGTTTAATGCTTTAATCATAGAGTTGGAGGTCTCCACTGATCCATGGTGCTGATGGCTGCAGGAGAGCTCACACCATGTACGGGTGAAGAACTAAAGTTTAGATAAAGGGAACTTCAAGGAAAAAGAGCTGAAAGGCACAGTGAGCCCTGTAATTCCAAGCATTGTGTTAGACTCCTCCTGGCAAGAGTCCCTTTTCATAGATCATTGCAGGATTTTTTAGTTGTTTCTACAAATTTAGAAAGAAAATATCTCACACACCCGCTGCGATCGGGAATGTGCCAAAGCAAGTAAAGAGCACATTGTTAATGTTTCCAGAGATCTTTCCATCCCATTGAACCATTCCATTGGTGCAGTCTGTACAACGAGAAAGCAAATGGCTCAGATTACTTATCTCATTTAAAAAAAAATAAATAAAACAAACTCTGGATTTTGCAGTGTTGCATCCCTCAGTTTCCAGAGCCAGCCCGGGGGTGTGGTGAATAATGCAACCCTCAGTCCTGCTTCAGCAAAACAGATGAAGCCCTGACTTGTTCTTCTCTTGCTGGTGTTTTTGGAAAATGCAGGAAGGAAAAAACTGTCAGACAGAAATAGTCTGTGTGTCACTTCAAGCCAATCACTGGGGACCTGGACTCAGAGCCCACTGAAGTCAGTGGAAAGATTCCTCCTGACCTCCACGGGGTTTGGCTCAGCCCCACACCACTGTGCTCCTCGCAGGTGTAGGTTTACACGTTCTTTTTTAAACAGCCTGAACAAAGACTGCCCTCAAGAACCACCTTAACCACAGCTGCATTTGTCTCTAGCAGGGAGCTTCCACCCTGCCTTCAGCAATGTTCCTGTTCTGGGGCCAAATCTCCAAGCCAGCACATCCCTCTGTCTTCTTCTGCAGCCCTGCCCATTTTGCAGGGCCACATTTCCAAGTGTCCAGGCACACAGAGCTGGCCTGGCTCTCCCCTGTGTTTTTTCCCTCCATGGCTCACACCACTGCCACCCCAGCACCTGCAGAACCATCCAAGGTTTCCCAGGAGCTGCAGAGTTAACTTCCAGCATTAACATTCTCCTTGGGAGAGGGCTCTGCTCTCTGCTGCTGGCTGGCAGGACTGGGCAGGGGCAGAACAGTACGTGGTGACATTCATATGAATTTCTCTTTATAGATACATATTAATAGCAGCACTTGTTTCATTTTATCCTTTTAGATAATGCCGAGCAAACTCTCTTCTGAATATATCACTTCATATTCCAGAATACTGAATGAGGAACTCAGTTCCACCTTGAGGTAAAAAATCCAATTCTTTTCACTTCTTAGCTTATTTTAGCTAACTCCAGGAAAGGCTCCACCAGGTAACACAGAGATCACTGACAACCCAGAATTAAGATCACCTCCTGAGTTTGGTGCAGGAGGAAGAGGTGCCTGCACTACCAGCAGTCCTGTCAACCAAACAGAAAGTGAAGTCAAGGTGCACCTTGTCTAAATAAGTCACTTATGTGCTTGGGTGTCCCCCTCTACTCCCCAAATGGTCCTTGAACACTCAGAATTCTTCAAGCCACTGAAGGGACAGCTACACACTCCACTGAGTACAAAAACCAAACTTACACAATGCAGTGCTGAGCTCAGAGGGTTAAAGGACACCCCTGGGAGCAGCAGCAGTGACAGAAAAGCACCAAGAACATTCCTTCATCTTTCTGATTGCTCATTAAACCTTGTCACAGCTCCAGGTGTGCACCAGCACTGCCTTTTCCCCTGCTGCCGGTGTGTGTGCAACGCAAACAGGGCCTGGGATGGAGATCCAGACGTGCCAAGGGGAAGGCAGGCTCTGAGATCCACTGCAGAAGGTGACCTGGGGCTCTTCACGAGCTGGGAGTGAATATGGAATGTGCCAGGGATGATCTGTGCAAGAATTTATTCATTTTGCCAGAATCAGGGTGGCATCCATCTGTAACTCTTGGGCACAGGATGAGGGATCAGGAGAGATTGGCTCCCTGCCTGGCTCTGCTGCTCTCTCCTGCACTGATACTCTGCCACCTTTCAGCTCTGGCCCTTTTCCTGTGCCTCAGTTTCCCCATCTGCAGGTCTGGACATCAAAGCTGCTGTGTGTAATTTTTAAAGAAAGGAGGGAGATTATCCAAAAGAGGGATGGAGGGAATGGAAAGGCAAATCCAATATTAGCCAGCCCTTACTTTGGCTGAGTAAGCAGCACAGAGAGGTGGAAAGAAAAGGAACCAGGAAGGCTGGAAATGCTGGGTTTGAGACAATTCCACCATGGCAACCATGTCCCTTTAACACAGGGGACAGCTCAACTCAGCAGCCCTAAGCTTGGTCCTGCTGGGCTTTGCTCCCTGCCAGCAGTGCTCAATGTGCTGCTTTGTCTCTCAGAGAGAACGTGGAGTTGCTGTCCTTCATTATTTACAGATGTGCAGACATCTGAACCTGCTCAGCCACCAGGCCAGAGCCAAGGGAGGGTCACAGGAGGCTTAGGAAGACTATCCTGAGAGATGAGAGTTGGGTTTCGGCTGTTCAATTCATGCCATTTGCCCCTGGAAAACACCTGCTGGTTTCTTCCCTTGCACTCACAGGGAAGCAAAAGACAATTTCATGCTACTCCTTATCTGCCTCCTCTGCATCCTCCAGTCAGTTCCCACCAGTGGTTCCCTATCAGGTGTCACATCTGGGAGGGATGGAAATCTGACAGGCAGAGAGATGTCTGCCCAAGCATCTCAGATTAACCATTTCCATGCTTTTCCCTGTGTAAATGTGGGGCTGCTCACAGGCTCAGTGGTAGGTAAATAACTGGAGACTGTGGAAGTTCTCCTCAGCTTGGGACAGCGTCAGTTGATATGACCCTGGCCCTGCCAAAACTAACATCAAACATGTGTTGACTTCAACACTCCTGCAAAATTATAACAAAACACAATGCTGTGACGTTCCCCAGAGTGACTCCCTTCAGAATGAGGCAGTGGGAAGATGAAGTGTCCATCCTCAGAGGATGGACAGCGGAGGAAGGGAGCAGGGGACCAGCAAGTCCCAAACTGCAGTGAGAGGAGATGAGTTAAGGTGAGCATTTCACTTTTACTCTGAAGGATTAAAGTCTTTAGAAGACAGACTGACAATCTTTCAGCATTGCTCTATCAGCCCATGTTCTGGGAAAAGCACATGGGATCCCTAAGGACAGGTAACTTCCCAGGGAAGACTGAACCACCTGATGGCAAAGCAACCCAGAGCAGGTCCCAGATTCCTGGCAGGAACCACTCATACATCTACAAATCACCAAGGTTAGAAAATCCTGGTGATAAAAACCACAAGCTAAGACATTTGGAGCACCCCCACATTTGTTTCTGTGCATTTATCTAACACTTGTCAGCTGAGATTCCTCTTTTACCTAAACACACAGAAGCAGAGGGACTTTCAGGGGATCTCTGAAAACAATGGTGACTTGGAAATTAAAAAAAATCCCATTTCCTGGGCTAATGCCCCAATGACTATTCCCTTTCTTAAACACCAGGCAGCTAAGATACTGCTAAATTTACAGTAGTGAGGGGCAGAAGAGAACAGGATTTACAGGGTTAGGTTTAACAGGGTTGAAGGTTAACAGGATAAAATAACACAGCAAAAATGAAAATCCACAGTTACAAAGAACTCTGTGTAGCATTCATTTCTTTCTCCCTCCCTCTGCACAGGCTGTAAATCAACCCAGATCAGGAGATGTCACCAGCCAGTGCTGTCCCCTCCAGCCCAGAGCACTGGGCTGGCAGACAGGATACACAGGGGGTTTATTTTCAGGGCCCTGACACTGAGCTGTTATGTGACACCTGGATGGTCACAGCGCATTTCTGCTGCTTCTCCCACCAGCTGCTGGGTTAGGTTATGATTATTTCTATTATTTCTACCCCTGCTGCTACAGGCAGTAGCAAGCAACCCCCTGCAGATACCAGGATCTCAGGGTGCAAATCACTGTGTGCAGAAATTCTGTCAAAAAACTCTTCTCCCAGGAGAAATTTATGCCCTAAACCAAAGGAAAACAGGTGGAAACAGGCAGAAGTGCTGGCCTGGGGGGCCAGGGCAGCCCCTCACCCCGGGCTCAGTGTCCTGGCTGAAAGCACTGATCTCTTTTGGGGTTACTAATCATCACCATGGTATCAGCAACACACAGTTCATGTGCACAGAGCTCCTGGGTCGCACACAGGGGATTAAAACACAGGGAAACAGATCCTGAATGCCCAGAAGAAAACCCTCAATCCACGCCTTTAGTCTCTCCTAACAACTGCGCTTTTGCGGATTTGGGCCCCGCTCCGAAGATCCCGGGACAAGTATTTGACACAAAGTGATGCCAGGGAGCACTTTTGCTTGCTTTTGTTTTTCCATGGATGCAGGATCCTGCCTAAAATAATCCCCAGCTAGAAATACTGGGCTGCCATGGCCGCATGGCCTGGATTTCTCTTCCAGCACCCTGAATTTCACACACAGGGTGAGCTCCTGGGTGTGCTGTGCCTGGAATGTGCTGGAATTGATTATAGGTTTTCTTGCACTTCTATCCTCATTAGTTCTACATCACAGAGAGTGTGGAACGCAGGCACTGCCAGCCCAAGAAAATTAAGATGTGACATGGTTTTTCAAGGACATATGCTGGGGGCATGTGTTTTTTCCCCCCTCCTCTATCAATGCAAATCCCAAATGGAGCTATCAACAAAAATAAAGGGAACAATCCTGACCCAGTTTAAAGCTGTGTGGGTTGTTTCTTTTTTTCTTTAATTCTTTTGCTTCTCAAGGCCAGAGACAGAACAGAGGCCACAAGCAGAGCTGCCAAAACACATATGCATGTTGGATGCTTTTGTCTAAAGACACTATGAAGTGCTAAAATATTAAATATGTCAAGCAGAAAGGTTTCCTCTGGTCTTCAGAGCTCTGCAAAATGGCAATAAAATGTAAAAGAAGAATGCTGAATAATCAGATGTGGTTTCTTTTTTAAATGTAAATAGTAAAGGCTGAGTCCTGGATACTTCATGTTAAGAGCAGAGACAGCTCAAGGATTTTCAGCCCCATTTCATCCCCTGTGCTGGAGAGATCATTTTTAGGGCTAAGGGACTTGTAGGGTCCCACTAGCAAAAATCCTGAATTGGGAGCATCAGGACCAAACACCCTGCATCAGAGGGGGTTTTGCACCATCCAACCCAGGCCCTGAAATTCAGAGTAAGCTTAGCTTTGCAGACCCCCTGCCCAGCTCAGAGTTGTTCAGAGCCAGACTTTAGACTCAGGGCTGTTTTCCAGTCCTAACGATCTGCTCAGATCCTGACTTCTCCAGCAGGATGCCAATAAGGAGAGGTGCAGAGAGGAGGATATTTGGAAAAGCAAACCCTCCCCTCAGGCGAACTCAGCGGTGACCCCCAAATGTGACCCCAAAGGCCAGCAAACAGCCCCTGAGTGGCCGTGACAAACTCTGCTGAGGGCTTCAAGGACAAGCTGGGACACAAATCCACTCTGCCTCCCCAAACCTGCCGTGCTCCTCACCACTCCTGTTGTTATTTAGCTGCTCAGACCATGCTTCCCCCTCCATCTCACAGCACCAGGGAAGGGACACCAAAGGCTGGGGCTGCAGCAGAGCCCCTCAGCTGCTGTTGGTGAAACTTGTGTTGTTGTTGTTATTGTTGTTATTATTATTATTTGTCTGCAAGTAAATACCAAGCAATTATGGTGTTCTGAAGTGACCTTCTGGAGCATGTGCTCGAGCCTGTGGAGCTCAGCCAAAGCTACTATTGTGGATTTCATGCCAAGGCTTGGGAGAACCCTGGCTCCCTCCCATTGTTTTCTTTGGCCAGGCTCTATGGATTCTCAGCCTGGCAAGAAAGCCCCATTTTAAAAGTACTGGCAAGCCCCGTGCAGTTTGTCACAGCACGGCCCATGATTTAGGACCTCGATTTAGGCTCAACACTGGGCTTTTTGTTCTGCTGGGACATCGCTCACGATGGGTTAATGAACATGCTCAGCTCCAGGGTGGCAGGGAGGATTTTCCTCCCTGAATGTCCAATCCAGAGTGGGAATGGCTGAGGGAAATTGAAGCAGCCTTATCCATCAGCTGCAGGCTTAGGCTGGTGCAATCGAGGCCTTCTCACACAATGGGTGCTTCGGTGATAAAACAAAATTGCTGCATACCTGGGTAAAGCCAGAGCTGGAGGAGAAGGATTTGCACTTTTCTATTTTTTTTTTTTGTTTTGTTTTGTTTAATAGAAACTCATTTTTATTTATGATTCAACCTCAGAAATAGAGGTGAAATTTGAAGGGATTGAAAAAAAAAACCAAAACCACCTCTCTGGCTCCACAAATCCTTCTTACAGGTCCCTCAGGCTTTGCTAGGACGTAGTTATAAGCAAAAAATGACTCTGCAAAAAACAGCCCTTTGGTAAAAACCAGCTCTTGCACAATTTGTGTATTTTGGAAGCCATGTTTGACCATTTTACTGGCTAAGGATACCCAAAAGCAGACTCTGGGATCCAAATCCTCTGTGCATGGGGAGGAGGGGGAAGAGGGCAAGCTGAATATTTATAATCAAACCAGTGAAGGAGAAAAATCTTCTTTTAGAAATAGAGTCAAATAGCTCAAAATGTCTGTGCCTTTGTGACTGGCACTGCTGAAACTCAGCAGAAAAATACAGCCCTCTCTGCTGCTCATTGACTGGAATTAATAAACCAGCCAGCCCTGAAATAACTGCCACCCTTTTCACTGTCAAACTAATCGAGAATAATTGAATAATGGGGGAAAATGTAAATGAGGCAGTAAACCAGCTAATTAATGACCATGCTGGATCATATCACCAGTGACTGTGTTGGCAAATAACAGCAGAGATGAGGCTTAGACTGGGGGCAGTTCCCACTAATACTGAGCCTAGAAAACCAAGGATGTGGTTGATGATACTCCTTGGCCCCTGCAGCCAGTACAGATTCCTCTGGGGTGCAAAGAGACAAGGAAATGTTTCATTTCCTCCATTTTTAGTCCACTGCACCCACCTTTGCTACACGAGGTACTTGCAGCCTTCTCACAGGAGAGCTTTTTTTGTTGGTTGTGTTTTATGGTCTCTGTGTGACTGCAGAGAGGGCTCAGAGTCTGGGCTAGGAGATGAAAAGTGGTGCCACTCTAAAACAAGTGGCTGCATTACAGCATTTCAATTCCAGCCCTTACAGTCTCTCTCACACCTCAAAAGTGTAAGTGAAAAATATCAGAGGAGCTGCCTGTATTTCTGTATTGATAAAAGAGGGGGAAAAGGAGAAATGTCACAAGAGACAAGCATGACATGACCCACTCTGGAGCCTTATGGCATCAACATGTGGGGATGTCTCCTCTGGTCTGTATCTCACCCCAACAGGTTTCTCTGGGCTTCTGGCTGATGAGTTTGACCCAGCAGAGAGGTGTTTTCCTCCTTTTATGCACCTTGTCTCAGGAAGCATGGAAATCATCCTTGCTTTGTGGTATAGCATTGGAAGTGTTCTGTTCGTACAGTGTTCTGCTCATACCTCCCCGTGGTCATAATTCCATCTTGATCCTGTCTCTGGCACTTATCCAGAGCATTTCTAACTGAGCCATATCAGTAAAAGCCAATCCTGATCAAGACATAGCAAACCAGATCCTCGAACAGCTTGGAAAGTCCTCTTGTTACATTGGTGGGTATTTTTCAACGTCAGAACGCCCACAAGTATTGCAAGGTCCAAAAAACCACAGGATAAACCAGAGCCTGGAGATGGAAGGCATCTCCCTCCCAGTGGCTCAGCCTCAACACACTCATGGACACAGCTTAGGGCACAAGGAGCTGCTGTGGTTTCTCACTCAGGCTCAGACTCTCCCACAGCTTTTCTGCAAACACACCTTGAGGTTCCCCTGTGACCAACTGGAAGTTGATAAAACAGCCATGGATTAACAAGGGAAAGGGTCAACTCCCAGGCACCCCAGCCCCGTGTCACAGCTCACTGGTGCAAATCCCAGTTAAGCTAAAGAAAACTAAAACCTGTGCTCACACAAGCCCGCTCTGATTTCTGTGTACACTTCAGGCCCCTGCGATTTCTGGTCCCAAGTTCACACCCAAACAGGAAAGGGACAATCTTGTGCTTCAGGTGTGACTGAAATCTCACTCAGCTCCCCATGCTCATGAGAATTCAAGGCTGGATCTCAGCGAGCAGCTGACCTGACTTCAGTCTTGCCACATGAGGCCAAACCCTAACAGAAACCACCTGTGGTATTTCAATAACATTAAATCCAAGCTGAATTCAGCCTTGTACCTGACTCGCATCCAGCATCAATTTCCTTGGCCCACTTCAAGTCTCTTGCTGTCAACACTCCAGGGCTGAGAGTCATGGAAGAATGAGCTGCATTCTGTGAAACCTCATGGCCAGTGCTGCCAGCTGAAGTGTTATCCCTGCTCCCCATGCTGAGGATGGGGTATGAAACAGAACAGTTTGTTTTCCAAATCTGATGCAAGGCTCCAGTTATTCAGCTTGCAGTTCTGACTGCGAGAGGGTTTTAGCCAGCTCTGACAACATATGGATGTGGTCCATGGTCCTGGCTGTTTCCTATAGGATCTGGAAAGGTCTGAGGCATGACTCTGTCTTTCTGCTGCACTTGGAATTTGCTGTGATGCGCAGGAGGAGGAATTCCTGGGAAAGGCCAGGGCCTCTCCAAGGATGGTCCCAGATGCTCCCTCTGTACACACCAGCTCGTGAGTGCAACATTCCAAGGTCTGTGTGTTCAGCCAGCACCTGGCTGGCTGCAAACTTTACCTCTGCTAGTGACAGAGTAGGAAAACTCATGTATTGTTATCTCTTTTGGCCTTATTTATAGAACTCTTGTTAATGCCTCAGCTGCTCTGTGCTGAGCAGCAGCAGACCTCGTGCCACATGAGCATGTCACACACACCACAGACCTGCCTGAGGGGAAGATGTGTGGGGACATTTTAACCACAGCATTGAGCCCCACCAGGCCTTACTGATCATGGAATTGCAGCAGCAAACATTTTAACAGCTCACTGATTCCCTGTTTAAATACATCATCTTTACAGCCCCATCTTCCCCAAATCCTGCAAAGCTGGCAGATTTCTGGAGGTAAAATGACACCTAAGATGTCTTGGCATCTCCAGACTTTGGTTCTCCAGCAGCACCAGGTCCTGCCAACATCATGAGGTAGCCAAAAATGAGGATTTGGCTGTGTGGTGTGGGTTCATCTCACCCATTTAGGTTTATAAACAAGAAGAAATGGAAACAACATTAGCCAGAATTGTTTATGATATGAACAGTGACCTGGCATGTGCCACTCCATCACCTATTTCTGTCACAAGAGGTTTCCTTGTCTCTGTTTGCCACCAGCACAGAGGAATTTGCTTCGCTTATTTGTATAAATGTGCCAAATAAAGTAAATGTAATTATGCTTGGTCAAAATGAGGGAGGGACACCAGAGGTTCTGAGGACAGGACAGCAACTCCATCCTTGCACAGGAAATACCCACTCAAATTAAGATAACAGGAGCAAGAAGATGAATAGAAAATCAAAGGAGAACATACTGCATTTTCCCCTCAAGGGCCTGATACCACAACCATTAAATCAATATCAAAATTTCCACTGCATTTAGAAAACAATTTAAATATTTCTGGAAAAAATACATTCTGTACAAAATGTCATTTGTGTCGAAAGAATGTTTGGACAAGGAGCCAGCGACTGTTATTATTGGCAATATCAGAGAAACGAGGCCCCAGCTGTCCTTTCCTAGAAGGGTTAAACTTCTCCTATTATGAAACAAGAAAACAATCTCTGTAAGGAAAAATTTTCCAGCCAATACCCATCCAAAACTCCAGGTCAGCAGCAAATACATCCAAATACACAATAAGGTCATACGAAGAAATTCAGAGAACAGCCCTCTTTGTCTAGAATATTAAGTACTGGAACAAATAACAGCAACATCCTCATGAGTTGTTCACATTTTTCCCAGCACAGCTCTTCCATGCTGAGGGTTGCTTTCTTTTTCCTATCACTCTGTGTGGATTTTTCTCTCTCGTCATTTGTCTCTCCTCCATTCCAAGTAAAGCAAGGAGTGTGTCTTCTCCTGGAGTCACCTATGAGACTGCAGATCCCTGGAGCCGGCCCAGTTAGAAGCCTTTTTTGCATATTTGTTGGTTTGGGGTCTCTTTTAAATCAATAAAACACTTCAATAACCCTTCCTTCATTCCTCTTCTTGCTATCCTACCTTTTCCCATCAGGTCCCATCTTTTCTGCTGTTCCTTGGTCCTTTTCTTCTCAGAACATTTCTCACCCTGAGATTTTCTGCAGTGACTGCTATAATTTCTTACCCAACCCTAATCCAAACACTTTTCTTTATCCTGTGTAATTATTTCTCACAAATAGTGTCTCCAGGTTGGGACCTTGCAGATGGGGCAAAATCCTGCAAGACTTGTTTTTGCAATAATAATTTTAGGTTGAGGAGTCCCAAGAGCTTCACAGGCTTTTAACAAATGTTTTATATATTGCATGGAAAGATAAAGGGGGGAAAAGTAACTCCAAAAGTTTGTATGCACAGAATTTCTTAATTGAACTTCTCTGATCCTGCTTGAAGTGGCATAAATACAAAGGAGAGTCAGAACCTGTTGAACCGAGGTCTGTTTTCTCAGTCCCCACATTATACAAGATGTGAGCTCTAAAGAATTCCTTCTGTTCTCTCTCCTCTTAGTTTCCACATTTTGGACAACTTTTCAACCAAAAAATCAAGCACTATCTGCTTTCAAAGTGCCCCTAATGAGGTAATGACTGGGAGCATAAAATACACACATTTATTGTAACTGAAGCCACCACAGGCTGGGGCCAGGCAGTGCTCAGAGTTCACTCCACTGGCAGCTCAGAGATGTCCTGCCCTGTTCAAATCCTTTTTTCTGTAAAGGAGTAAGACATCTCCAGTGTCCATCATGCTGGAGTTACCCTGCTGACCCCTTCTTGAACAAACTTTGCAAACCACGAGCACCCACATCTGAGCAGAGACCGAGATTAAACACAGTTGTTTGCAGAACTTTTTCCTGCAGAAGTGCTCGAAGTTCTTTTCCAAAAAGCCTCCCTCCCATCCCACAGACATCCTGTGCTGGGTCAGGAGCTCACCACCGGCCGTGGCTCAACCCATGCCAGGGACAGGAGGAACTTTTTGTTCCTCCAGCAGCTCCTGGGAGCCAGACCTCCCATTGCTCCCCACAGCCACAGCTCCAACCTGCTGTTCCTGGGGTCACTCCTCTAAATCTCCCCACGCTCTTCATTTTGGGTCTTGGTCGAGGGAGATTATCCAGAAAAGTGCTCTCCTAAGATCTCCCCAGCTTCTGTCCATGAGGGTGGGGGTCTCTGCCACTGATTGGGAATAGAACTGGGCAAAATCTTCCAGGGGAAGGAAAATAAAACCAGCAGCAGCAAGTTGGCTGGATGTAAATTCCTTCCAGTGCCTGAAGGAACTACAGGAAAGATGGAGAGAGATTATTTATAAGAGCCTAGGGTGAGAGGACAAGGCTTCAAACTGAAAATAAGTAGGTTTAGATTGGATATTAGGAAGAAAATCTTCCCTGTGAGGGTGGGCAGGCCCTGGCACAGGTGCCCAGAGAAGCTGTGGCTGCCCCTGGATCCCTGGCAGTGCCCAAGGCCAGGTTGGATGGGGCTGGGAGCAGCCTGGGACAGTGGAAGGTGTCCCTGGCCATGGGGTAGAACAAGATGATCTTTAAGATCCCTTCCAACCCAGGCCATTCCATGATTCTATACTAATTCTAGCAAATTGTTTCCATTGAAAAGTATACATCCCAAAGTGGGGAAAAGAAAAAAAAGGAAAAAACAAAATACAAACAAAAAGAAAACAAACAAACACAACAAAACAAACAAACAAAAACCCAAAGAAAACAAAAAGAACAAAAAAAACCCGCAACCAAACATGTGAGCTAAACTTTTTTTTTTAACTTGCTTTCAGTTCTGAGTTAGTTTGGATTTTTTATCCTGCCTGCTTAATTTAAAGTCAAGGCCTTCCTTCTGAATTTTCAGATCAGCTAAGCAAAGCTGAAAAGTTTATCAGAAGCACAAGTCTGGTTATGAATTTTCTGATATTCTTGCATGAAAGACTTGTGCAATTATTTGGACATTTTATTCTCACCTAGAATTTCAGTTCCCAAAGGAAGGGAAAGTTGAGATTTACAGATCATTCATGTCCCCAGGAACCAACCTAAAGCTGTGAAAGTGTCCTTAAATGATTTCTTGCTATTCTACAGTCACAATTCGTAATGTCGACTTTGCTTGGGCTCAGTTTCAAGACTAACATTAAACTCTACTGCTGCATAATCCTGTGGCTGATACCTTAGTCATAATGTGAGCTAATAGGTCAACCTTGGCTTTTGGTAAGTCATAAATGGAAAAAAAACCCTCAGTTATAAGAGCTTTAGAATTCTTACTAGACAGCACGCAGTAATTCCTGTTCCTGAGTCATCCTGCAAAAGCTTTTTATAAAATCTTGCATTTGCTCTCCGAGCAAGTGATTACACTTCTGTGCTCTTCCCCAGCCATGCAAAGAAGATATTTGAGGCTCAGTGTGCCAGGAGGGATGGATGTGCTGCAGGGAGCACTCCCACGTGCCAGGACTGCAAATCCTGGAGAATGTGCAGCGAGCCCAGGGCAGGAAATGCTACCACGTGCTCCATGCACTGGGGTGCAGCCAGGGGTTCTGGTTACCTCGTGGGGGAAATGCACCACTAGCATCAGGGATGGGGTACAAAAAGCACTCACAGAACCTCTGTGCTCACAGCCCAGGGGCAAACAGAACCAGCTCCTGTAGCTGCCCAAAGGACAGGACCCTGTAGCAGAGGGACAGCGGAGCCACAACCAACGCCAAAGAAGGCATCAGGCATCTGCTCTTCCAGAGTAACACAACATCACCTCAGAAGGCTGCAAACATCTGCTTCTACTCTTTGCTGTTCCTCAGCACAACCTTTTGAACTCTTGATCTTACATGCATTCCACCTGTGTGTCCTCTCTGCCCTTTTGTGGTTGGTCAGTGCCCCTCAGCACTCCATGTCTCATCACCTTCAACACCAGCCACCTGTCTGACACAGCTGTAGTCCACTGGCCACAGCCCCACTCCCAGTTACCACAAGCTGTGTGCTTACAACAGGACCCTTCAAAGCCATCTCATCACAGCAGCACCCAGGGTGTGCCAGGCTGTTCTGTTCCTTTTGGAAATGGCACTCAACCCATAACCAGGAGTACTTGCCTTCCCAGGGTATCTGGCTGGTACTAAAAGAAGCAACTGCGTGTAGATCCTAAATATTAGGAGCAGGAGGCTGACCTTTCCTTGAGTTGTCCCTTTCTGGTATGAATTGAAAAGATTAAATATTTTTAAAGATAATATAAAATGACCCAGCAGAAAGCCAGGCCCTCACATGGTAGCAAGATTGGTGGAAGACATCCTGTGGTTTTGGAAGGCATCAGCTCAGTGCTGGCCTTTCAGCTTTTCCCTGGTGATCACTCTGGAAAAAAGGCTGGGAGATTCCCTGCTCCTCATGGCGCACATCCCACAACAAATCTGGCAAACACCTGCCCCAAGGAGGAGGAATCAATCAGTGTCTTGCAGAGAAGGATGCTTGGAAGATCCAGTGATGCACATTTGGAGTGCTATCCAAATTCCAGACGTGTCCTTGCTCCCTGTTATCCTGCTGTTCCTGAGCATTCCCTGCAGTGGGGGTTCACAGGGTAATGGCCATCTTTCTAACCAGTAACTCAATCTGTGGGGCACAGAGGGATCTGATAATTGAACCAGATGCACCATTATTCAGTATTTCCTATTCTCTCACTTTAAAACAAAAAACAAAAACAACAAAAAAAAACCAAACAAAAAAAAGAAAACCAAAAAAAAACCCTCAGTCATTTTATCACGGAGCACAAACAATGACCAGCAAATTTGCAAGAACAATTCCAGGGCTGAAATCTGTTTGTATCAACCATCTGTCATTAATAACGGCTCCATGACACTCACAAGGAAAACATGTACAATCCACCTTCCTATTTTGGCACCTGGGTAACACAATTTGCTTTTTAGAACCACTCAATATCCAACAGTTTTCATGGCAGTCAACATGGGCAGGAGATAAAGAACATTGTTTGGACAGATAAGAAGAAAAATCAAGAGTGATCTTTGCTACATCTGCCTTCACCAAGCTGGATTGATTTTCTTTCTCACATCCACACCAGAGAAAAGGCAGAGCCAGCAGCAGGGAAACAGCCAGGACACAGCATCCTGAAAAAAAAAAAATCCCTCACGATTACTCTGTCGTATTTCTGGAGGCAAAGGTGGATGCAGAGACAAGGTGTGCATAAAACCTCCTCATTTCCCCGCAGCTGGGGTTCATTATCAGCTTCCTATATCTGGATTGCTCTAAACTTTCCATTTAACAGATATATTTCTAGTAACCACTTCTAAACTAATAACATTTAAATGCAGGATATGGGCAGCCTGCAGCTATGGCTGCTGTGGAAGCAGATCTTGCAGGCCTGACTCACTGCAATAATGGCTTCACTATCAGCTTCTTAATTATGATGGAGATTACTGGAGCAAATTACCATAAAGGTTTAGGAACATTCAGTCCATTCTGGCCCTTCCAGGTCTGTTGCAATACATATTTGCTTTTTCTTCATAAATGTTAAAATGCCTTCTTTTTTTTCTTTTTTAATCTGTCTTCTCCTTCTCTTGGGAACATGGGGAAAAAAAAAACTTTCACCATGGCAAGGTCCCAAGAAAACAGGTGGCTTCATGCATAAACAATGATAATTGGGAAAGAGGTGATAGAAATTCCAGCCTGCACACTTCCAAGTCCAGCGCACAGAAAGGGGTTGACCACTCCCCAAATCCCTGCTCAAAATCCTCACCAGGTCTAGAACCCACTTTTGGACCTTTCTCCATTCTGCTTTGAGAGCAAATTTCTCCACAAATCCACGGTCACACACTCACTTGGAGGGAAGAAGCGAGAATAACACCGGCTGAAGAAACCAATTTTTTGCACCAATGCAGCCATTACAGCCTGACCAAGGGATGCAAAGCCTTACATGAATTTATTTGTTTGAAAATCATAGCTTCTGGGGAAGATAAGAGCCTGCACAAAACCTAATAATTCCCTGGAAAAGAGCTGCAGGGCTATCAGTTTAACTGGATACCTCTGTTCCTGCAAATGAAGTTTTAAAGGAGCCTGAGTGTTGCAAAATTACCATTTCTCTGCTTTCAGAGAACTACCATTACAAGCTAAGTCAGAACAAATTCGAGGCGTGAGTCCATTTTCAGTAGGGAATTCCTTCTAACCAAGATTTACTCAGTGTGCTGAAGTTCTGTCTGCTGGTGTTGACTTTGTACGAGTTCCAGTGAGCTCCACTGGAATTAATGCCCTGATAGGGTCACGCCAGGGGAGCCTCCTCTGAGATAAACCAGATTCCCACTTAGTGGTTCTTAATGGTGCATTTGGATTTACGTCTTCAGGCTGAGGGAAGCTGGGGGGGGCTTTAGGACCAGCAGCTCCTCACATGAACTTGTGTGGCGTGACCAGGCACTGTGGCTTTTTTTGTCCCACAGGCAAGCACTTCCCCCTGTGTTCTCATCCCTGCCCGGGTTGGGAACACAGTGTTCCTTCCCATGGACGGCGAGGGGCTGGCCCCGAGGGGTGACAGTGGAAATGCCTCGGTAATGAACCCATCTGCTGATGTCCTCACTGGCCTGCCTCGCCCCCCAAGCACCTCAGCAGGGGTCCCCCACTCTTTAAAGCCAACATATGCACAAAACCTACGGATTTCACTTTCCCTGCTGTTCCCACCCCACTCCCCTGCTGCTCGTGTTTTAAATACTTTCCCTGAAAATACTCCTCTGCAGGAGTGGCTGCTGAGCACATCTCCGACTACGCAACCTGGAGGCCTGGCCTTCCCAAAGGAAGCCATGACAGGGCCCACACTTCCAAACCACTAAAAGACAATGGATACCAAGGCAATCCCCATCCTGGTAATGTGTACATCACCTCTGGCCCTGGGCTGAGTGACAGGGAAGAATTCATGTCCTGTCACGGGCCGTGCTACCTCCAGCTGGACCTCACCCAGCACAGCAAGAACTAGCCCAGGCCATCAGCTTGGCCCCAGGGTGGCCACAACTGAAAAGTCCACGATGTGGCAGCCCCAGCCCTCCAGGTTGTGTCCTTTTTAGTCCAGCACAGGAGAATCTCAGGGCATCAGCTGCCTCAGCCATCTCCTGCAGAAAAAGCTCCCGGCTTCCAGAGCCTGGAAGTGAGGCACCAGCACCTTCATCCACGCCCAAACTCTGCTGCATGGATCCATCACTGTGCCCAGGTGGGCAAGGAGACCAACGGTCAGCATCAAAAATAGTGTGGCCAGCAGGACCAGGGCAGTGATTGTCCCTCTCTGTTTGTCCTGGGTGAAGCCCCTCAAGGGCTGTGTCCAGTTCTGGGCTCTGCACAGCAAGATGGACATTGAGGGGCTGAAGCACGTTCAGGGAAGGGAACAGAGCTGGGAAGGGTTTGGAACCCTTCAGGAACTCTTCTGGAACCCTGTCAGGAGCAGCTGAGGGAGATGGGAAAGGGGCTCAGCCTGGAGAAAAGGAGGCTCAGGGGAGACCTTGTGGCTCTGCACAACTCCCTGCCAGGAGGGGACATCCAGAGGGGCATCCAGGATGAGAGGAAACAGCCTCAGGCTGGGCCAGGGGAGGCTCAGGTTGGACAGCAGCAGGAATTTCCCCATGGAAAGGGTGCTCAGGCACTGGAACTGCCCAGGGAGGTTTGGAGTGCCCATCCCTGGAGGTGTCCGAGGAAGGGCTGGAGGTGGCACTCAGTGCTCTGGGTGGGGATCAGGCACAGGTGGGACTCAGTGGTCTTGGATGTCTTTTCCAACCCCAATGATCCTGGGATTCTCTCACCCCTGGCAGAGAAACCATTGGCTCTTTGCCACCTCCTGACAGACAGAACCACAACTGGCCACCAAGAGAACGGAGTCTGGAAGGGATGGGAGCCACCACAACCCGTGCCAGGGGACAGACACCGACCTGAGCCTACTGCTGGAGGATTTTAAGGATGTGACCAGCAGATAAAAAACTAAATGGGACATGCGGCACCTTCGGCCCCACTGGCCCAGAGGTCTCCCAAAGCTCAAAAGTGCCCTCCTCTGGCTGATTCCGACAGACTCCTCCGTGATTGCTGGGATTACGCTTTCTGTGGGAAGAAAGGATTAAAAATCAGCCGCAAAGCAATCACTGAAAACCCAATTCTTCTCCAGGAAGAAATTTTTCAAGATGGTTTGAGGTGGGCCGGCTGCACCATGGGTCGCATCCCAGCCCATGGGAGGGAAGCAGCTCAGACCTGCAGGGAACAGCTTCCCTGGGATGGATCCTCAGCCAGGGATTGTGGTTCAGGTCAGGTTGTGGTTCTGAAACCTCGTGTTTTATGGCTCTCCACGTAGGTCTTGGAAAAAAAAAAAAAAAACCTTCGGCATTCAGAAGCGAGCTCTGAATTGCAGAACACGATTTTCTGGCTCACAGATTTCCATACTGCTAAGTCATCTTTGGACTTCTGTCTCCAAGCAGTTGCCTGACATATCCCAGATGACTATTTTAGGAAAAGGCAAATCATGCCCTAGAAATGCCTGTTTGCTCTGTGCTGACTGTAAAGGCAGTCTAGACGAGCACAGATGGAGATCTCTGTATTTGGTCAGGTGAATCACACCCCCACAGACTCAGGGTTTCAAAATTTCACCCTTCATCCAGGCTCAGAAGTTGCTTTACTGGCTAAAGTTGTTCATGATGGAAACTCTCCATGGATATCTTGGGAATCATTGATTTATCTCTCTTGCTGCATTATTCCACTGAGGTATGTCAGAGCATTTCTGCTTTTTTCCCATTTTATTTTAGTATCATGGGGAAGTTCTCTACTTTCCTTAGAAGATAATTCCATAGACCAGGAAATCTTGGATTTATTCAGTTTCTCATCTTCCCTTATGGAATATCTTGGGTATTTCTTAGAGATGATGTGTTTGCATTTAAAGATATTTGATGTACAATCAACATTTATGCTTATGTACCTTATAAACTTTTTTAAATTAAATAAATAAATTTTTAAAATAAATCAGTCTGGGATCTCTTCACTCAGTTCAGTCTTCTTGTGCCCTATTTTTCAACTGAGCCTCAAGATTAGCTGATGTCAGTAAGGAGCTGACAGAAATTTATAAGCTACCCTCCATCTATTTAAGAATGTTGACAATTTTTTAAGAAAAATGAAACTGTAAATCAAAGAAATTATATGTACAAGCAAACCTTAGACAGCTCTCAACAGGATGTTTACATGTCATTAACCTCATCTGCATGATACATGGACAAAAGCATCACTAATTGCTTTTGTCCTTCAGAACTGAACCAATTCAAGGCCATTCCCAGGAGGCTGCTGCAGAAAGGTGAAATTCCTGGGGCAGGGGTTCATTTGGGAAGCCCTAGAAAGCTCTTATGGTGTTTCTAGAACACTCTCATGATTTGAAAGGACACCTTGTAGGGGCAACACCTCTTTTAGGGCTTATTTTTGCCAACAGGAGTTAGGGCTGAGTTTCCCAAGGCTCCTCTGTATTTAACCACATCACACAGTCTGGGATTTAAGGTCCCTCCAGTTTGACACCAGCACTCCTATCACCATCAACCCAGCTAAAAAGCCCTCCCAAAACACGTTGATTACAGATTTTTTCCCCCTGATAATTCTCCTCTCCACGTGGCAGGGAGTAGCCCTGGCTTTGCTTGGCAGCCCTGGCATGATGTGCAAACCACCCAAGATGTTTGCTTCCCTTCCCAGCAGTCAGGACAGGGTATATTTGAGCTTCTTGGAACACGCCAGGCTTTGGGGTTTCTTGCATGTAGTGCTAAGTGAGCTTCCTCTCTTTGATTTGTGCACTAAGCCATGGGTGACAGAAATACTCTTCATTTTTCACTGACGTGGGCAGCTCCTCTCTGAGATGTAATTGCAGGAGTCTGCCTGGCCGGCTCAGACAGGCCACTTTGTTCCCTCCACAGCCCTGCCCACACCCATCCTCCCAAGCCTGGCACTTGGCTTGGCCTTTTCTAAACAGCCTGCTAAGGATTTATTAAATCTAGGCCCTCCATTAAAAAAAAAAAAAAAACAAAAAAAAAACAAAACCAAAAAACCAAAAAACCATATATATATATATTTATACACATATAGACATACCTATAGATATAGATAGATATAGATAGACTGGATATAGATATAGATATAGGATTATAAAAATCAACTGCCTGGCTTTGATTTTTTTCCAGTTTGGTGATATTAGACCCACGTCACCCACTCTCCTGTCCCTGACTGTCTGAAGCTGTCTGGGTGTAACTGATGCTACAGCTTGGCCTGGAGGCTCTGCTGCCCCTGGCTACTGCAGAGCAGGATAAAAGCCAATTATAGTCCAGATACTTCAAATCTTCTTGCCTTACCTTTAACTCTGTGAGCTTTATTATTATGAAACATTTTTAACACAGCGCCATCAAAAAGCCAAGAGTGAGGCTCTCTGGATGCTAAACATCAACAGGGAGGTAAGAGTCACTGCCTAGCCTGGAATTTTTCATATAAAATTTTTAAAAAGAGGGACAAACAGGGCAGGCAAAGGGTGTTCTGGGTCTAATTCTGAGATTATGTGGACTAATTGTGACCTCTTCTCCCTGTAAGTCTCTTGAACAGCTGCTATCTCTGTCTGTATTTCTGATGGTCTGTAAAGGGTAATAATAATTAAAGCACATTTTAAATAGAAGATAAAAGTATATTTCTCAGAATTTCTACCAAGAAATAGAGTGGTTTGGCTTGGCAAAATGGAAAAAAATGGAATATTATGTCAATATCACAAGATCTGCCTTTGTCTAAATATATAAAATCTTCCATGTTTTACAGTTTAACATATAACCATCCTCTTTCAAATTCTGCTTGCAGTAGTTCCTCAAAATCAGGACTCAGCTTCTTCTATTCCAGTCATTTTTCACTGCAGCCAAGTCTACAAAAAGACTTTTTAACACTTCACAAGTTCAGAATTACTTTAATCAGAGAACTTCACAGAGCCGTGCAAACGTTTATTAACACTTGCAACAGCTCCCCAGGTCTGTTGTAGGGGGTTCTCATTTTATCCCCAGCGTACAGACAGGGTAACTAAGGTAACAGCAGGCAAAAAGGATTTGACTTCCCACTTCCAAGCTGGAGTGTGTTAACCATTAGATAATTATTCTTCTACTGAGAACAGTTTAAAGCTGTAACGTACAAATATTGACTATTTGTGCCCAAGTGCCACTCTCAAGGCTCTCCCTCAGAGGTGGCTGCATCAGGCTGGTTTCACACAGAAATTGGGGTCTCTCTGCAAAGTTTGCCCAGGGATTTTGGCTGCCAGGCCGTGCCAACCCAGGCTGTAGGGGAGCAGGGCTTTGCTTTGGGGTCCCAGCACTGAAATCTCTTCACTGGAATCCCTCACCCTGAGCAGGGCACAGAGTGCTGGCACCAGGGTCACTGTCACCCTCTCCTCTGTCCCCAAACACCCACAGCAAAGGCCAGGGGGGCAGCCCCACCCCAGTGTCAGCCCTGCCCTCTCTGCCACATTTGGGGCACATTTTTCTGACAATGACCTGCAAAAAAAACCAAACTGTGCACCTTTTCCAGGCTGGGAAAACATCCTGAACCAGTGCCTGCCTTCCACTCCATTACTAATCACTGTAAACAGCTGTTCCCTCTTTTCCTTTTCCTCTTGTTTTTTTTTTTTTCATTACTCTCTAATACCATTCTGATCAACTGTTTCTGGCAAAGGCAGAATAAGAGAAGGAAAATCCTGCATCCCACTCCACACAGCTAATCCATATGATTCTTCAGCTCCCTAGAAATTGATCTGAAACACCTTAAGCTCATCTCATAATTTGCAATATTCAGGCTGCCTGGTATTCAAATTCACACCAGAACCCAAGAAAAAGAAAAAATAACCAAACTATTTTCCATTTCCAGTCCTCTGACCCATCCAGGTCTCTTGAACAACAGCTCATGAAGTAATAGGTTCAGATTTTGCCAATACCTACCAGGGTAGATCAACCTAGAACAGCTTGAAGCTATTAAAATGGTTCTATATATTTCTGTGAACACATGTATAATGAAGTCAAAATGATGAAGTGCCTGGTAGGGATAGATTTTGAAAACAGTCAAGAACTGTTTGTTCCCAGCCCTGGAGGAGTTAGAGATCCCTGAGATGAACCATAGCTGCCAAATTATTCTAGTGCTCAGGAGAGCCTTTCACCTTCATCTCCTTCAAGACTCAGAGATGAAAGTCCATTCTGATTATCAGCAAAACCTTCAAAGCTGAAGGTGATGCAATTCATGCACTGTCTAAAAAAAACAAAAAAATAAAAAGCACCACGCAGATGGCAAAATAACTGCAGAAAGGAAGAGCCAACTGTGAGTTTGTGTGTGGACAGGCCAGCTCCTCCCCTGCTCAGTGAGAGCAGTTAGTACAAACTGAAAGCCTGACTCTGTAACCGGGGTGGGCTTTTTATTTGGTTGGAAATTTTGCAGTTGTTGGTCAGGGAGGTTTTTGTTTGGTTTTTTGGGGGATGGTCTTGCGGCAGGGTTCCTTGGGGGTTTGGGGGGTTTTTTGTGGGTTTTTTTGTTTGTGTGGTTTTTTGGTTTTTGGGTTTTTTTTTTTTTGGTTGTTGTTGTTTTGGATTTTTTTTGGTGGTTTTTTGGGGGTTTTGGGGTTTTTTTGTTGTTTTTTTTGTTTGGTTGGTTTTGTTTTTTGTTTTTAAGATGAATATAAAGCTGTTCAGGGATACTTCTTCCTACTCCTATTCTCTTCCACCCCAGATCTGCTCCCATAAAAAATAAACAGATTCCCATAAAATCAGAGAATGGTTTGGGTTGGAAGGAACCCTAAAGATCACCAAATTCCACTCTCCTGCCATGGACAGGGACACCTTCCACTGTCCCAGGTGGCTCCAAGCCCTGTCCAACCTGACCTTGGACACTTCCAGGGATGGAAAAAGCCAAGCAGCTTCTCTGTATTAACACACCCACCAGTGCAGTGCAGTGCACTGGTGGCAGCTGTGATATAAAACTGCAGAACAATCCCACTACAAGCAAATAACAAATATATCTAAGCCATACATACAGCCCAGTTCTCAGTTTTGTTTAGGCAGGACTCAGGTGATTACAGGTTAGCATTAAAACAAAACCCCTCATGTCACCAAGCCAAAGAGCTTTCCAAATATCAGTTTACCTCCTTCTGGGTCTTGCAGGAAATATTTCTTAATGCTCAACCCTCAGTCTTTTGTATCATGACAGCCCTTTACACGTGAGAACAGAAGAGCAGGGTTTGTTCCTGAGTGGATAAAGGAATGTGGCAATTTTGAGTGATTGGCACAAAAATCCAAAACCACCTGAGTTTGACCAGCATGCCTTGCAGACAGGGGGCACTCAGAAATGAAAAAGGGAGCAGAGCTCCTGAGGGTCTTATGGTTCTTTGCTGGTTTTTGGGGGGTTTTGCACTGAGCAAGGAACAGGTGTTCAGCTATTTCATAGCCAGGAGCATCATTCCAGTCAGAGATGCCTCTCCAGCATCCAGGGTTTTCCAGGAACACATTTGCACTCATTAGCAGTTTTTGCCACAATGGAACAAGTCAGCACAAGCTTGGGGTGCTGGCACAAATATAGACTTGGTTGCTGTCCAGGAAAGCACACTGAGTTGGTTTGAATGAGGGAAAGGGAGCTACAGCAGAACAAAGCATCCTCTAGGTACCTTTAGCTAATCATGGAAAAAAAAAATAGAGGAAAAGGGAAACAAAAGTAATTGTGTGTTGACTTGTGTGTCCAAATCTCTTCATTGAAGACACTTTGCCAGGCCTAATGCTCACACTCACACTCAGACTTGCCTCTTCAAGCACTGGGACTGTGCATATACCCCAGGTACCTCTCCAGAAAATGCACCTAATCAGCTTTTTGCACAGATCTCCTCATGTGCTCAGACTTAGAGCCTTTGTGCTTGGAAACAATCCTCAGCTGTGCACCACACACTGCTTCGGTCTCTGGGCCTGTGTTTTCACAGATTTTGACATTTATTCAATAACACCATACTTTGTACTGAGCAAGCAGCTCGCTTTTTCAGGGAAAAAAAATCCATTTTCAATGCATATCCAAAGGCATTGCCTTCTACCACTCCTCAGACACAGCACGCTGCTTTAATTAGGCTCTAACTAATTTTGTTTAGGCATTAACTCATTATATCTGCAAATCTGGTCTCTGACAGTAATTGCTCTCTGACAGCCACTGTCTGCCCCCCTCAGCTCTGCATCTCCTCAGCAGCAGCCTCACGGAGAGACTCTGCTCCTGGTGGACATCAAACCCAAACCCGTCTGTCCTTCTGTCCACATCTGCCAGCCAGAAGCCAGGCCAGGAACTACAGCACAGAGTGAAACATCAGAAGCAACCAGACTTTCTGGACCAATTTTCAAAGAAGGGGTTTGTGTTTTGGATAAATGAATACACGAGTTACTGGTGAAGAGCATTAACTCCACATTACTCCCATTTTCCATCTGCCTCCTGCCTCTGAGCTTCACCTCGGCGATGCAAACAACAGACACATCTTTCACCTCCCTCAGCCTTTGGGGAGATAGCTTGCTCTTCCCCTTTCCTCAAGAATCCCAAATCCTGGCAGCAGGAAACAGCAGATTTATCCCAAAAGATTGTGTGCCCAAGGAAGTGCCTTGTTTGCAGCCTCACTGCTGTTGTGAGGGCAAATCTAAAGGTCTTGTGCAGCCTCTGTGAGGAGCCAAGGAAGGGTGTGGAGAAGTGTTTGTGCTCTGAACCACAAATTTGGTGACACAGGAGGTACAGAACAGCCCCAACTGCAAACCATGAAGGCAGGAAGGAAATACCTCCCTCAGGAACTCAACAGCTTCCTGCAAGGAGCTGTGATGAGGGAAAAGCAGCGACACATCCATGCCACGGGTTAGAAAAAACACCAGGATCCTGACTGAAAATGGATAAGACACGAAGGTGTAAGTCAGCTCCAATTTGTTCAAAACATTTCAACACATCAACTTTGTCCCAGAGGGCTTTGTGCCAGGGCAAACACCACCTGCCTGCACCATTCTGACTTCTGCCAGGTCAAGTGTTCTCCATCCTTCTGCCATGGCATAAATCTGAAATAAAATAGCAAAACAGAGAGTCACAGGATCATTGAGGTTGGAAAAGACCTCCAGGATGATCAAGTCCAACCTGTGACCAACCCCCACCTTGTCACCAGAGCAGAGCACTGAGTACCACTTCCAGTTGTTTCTTAATCCTGCGTGGATTCTGCATCTTGTGTTCACCAGAAAAGCTGCATTCCCAACCCTGACCCACACCAATTTACTACCTCTGGATGCACAGGTCTGGTACTGTACAACCACAACCTGGAGATGTATTTATACAACCTCTTTTCCAGCAAAAAATCAAATTTGAGAAGTTCCTACTTTCCTGCCTGAGCCAGGTCTCCTGTTCCCATCCCTACACCTCGGTTTACCTCGTGTTTCCAGGTGCTGATGCAACTTGTTGTGGGGCTCTGTGATAAACTGGGTCAGGCAAAATTCTTTTGAGCAGCAGTCAGGTTGGTTTTTTTAATTTTAGATGATTTCATGTCTCCACAAAGAGCTGCCTCAGCACAACTGGGGGGCAATGAACTGCGTGGGACAGTGCCAAGAGCAAGTGGCCAAACATGGGGGCAAAACTAAATTGCCTCTGCTGCTGGGGAAAACATTCATGTAACTGCTCCGGAGCAGCTTCCAACCTCCTCCGGAGCAAGTGATCAGCATAGCATTTGCATTTGAATTGAGGGAAAAATCCCCAAGGAGCATGTCTAGGCAGGTGGCTGTCTGGAGTTGGTCAGAGGTGGGATGGAAGGAGGGCATTCTGCATGAAAATTGGGTAAACAGTTCCCGGGGCTGCTCTGCACTACAAGGATTTTAGGTTGTTTCCAAAACTTTTACCTATCTATCCGTACCTTTGCCTTGAGCTTTAATAAATAAATCTTCCCTTTGCCTCGCAATGAAAGCTGTCTTGGGTCATGGGACCGGGCTCTGCGCAATGGAAAAGCTCATCCAGCTAATTAATTACTGCTCCTGCCTCCCTCAGCATCAGAGATCCTTTGGCTCCAGCCACAGGGGCTAATAGGAAGGCATTTTTAATTACAGCTGGGCACTGCATCCTCCCTTTGCAGTCCCTGAGCTGGGTCCACAGGAGGGAATTTTCCCTGCTGGAGCTCGTGGGAAAGCCATGGGAGGCACAAGCGTGGGCCAGGCTGTGGGAAACCTGGATCCCACCTGGGCTCTGCATCTTGCCCAGGGTGCTGAATACACGGCCCTGCTGCCAGCCAAGCCTGCCTAAGCCCGGCTTGGATCCTGGCTTTTTATTTGCTTGGAAATAGCAAGGGGGAAAAGGGGTGAGGGAGGTGGTGAGGATGGCAGCAGGATTACCACATCTGCTCGTTAGAATCATTAAGCAGGGCGCACTAAATGAATCATTAGGCATCACAGCAGATCCACACATGCTTTGCTTCTCAAAGCTCCCTGACTCCAGTCCCTGCTCTCTGTGCAAATGCCCAGTGATTGTTTCAATCCCAGTGTTACTGCTGCCACTCCTTCCAAAAAAAAAAAAAATCGCTAAACAGATGAAGCTCTGCTGAAGGAACAGATCTGTTTATGGAACATACTTTTCTTTCACCAGACCAAATCTATTCAGCCCTCTCAAGTAAATATGTACATTAAAAACTCCCTAACTGGCTAAATGAGAAGAAAGAAACGGCAAATGGGAAATTATATAACAAGGAGCAACTACAATAAGAAGGTGCATTTTAAAATGCCTTATTGCATGTTCTTTCGAGGCTAAGTCTGAGAGCAATTTTTTAAAAATTCAAATATCAGAGACTGAATAAATGGTTCCACAAGAAACTGAACAAATATGTGAAGGAAATGGATTATTATATTTAAAAAAATAAATAAGCACTCAGCCTGTATTATTACAACCTAAATGTTGTCTTAGCCTGAAATATAAGAATCTGAAAACAGATCTAACTAGACAAATAAAGCAATACTGACTTGTTTGTTTTTATTACCCAAGCTAATTTTTTAAAAATAATAATATAAATCATAATTTTTTTCAAATTCTATTGTTCTTATTACTCAAGAAGCTATTTCCACAGTCATATGCTTGCAAGAGTACCTGGCAGCAGTTTCAATAAGTTATCTGAGTATTACAAAACAGCTTTACAACAGCAGACAAAACCACTCCATTCAACGCTCTTCCACTGATCCCCTCTTGGCTCCCGTTCCACCCCAGCCCTCCCCATATCACAAGGCTGCTGAGATCATGCCAGCCAAATCAAAACCCCAGGAAATCACAATAGGATTAAAAAATCCTGAGGACAGAAGCCAGCCAGCAGTTTTTTCCATGGGCATTAATGAAAGCAGGATAAACACACTGCTAAAATCTCCCAGCCTTTGCTCAGGTGTGGAGGGCTGGGCTGTGGCTTCACTTGTGTTTGCACACACTCAGCAGGCTGAGAGCAGCAAGGAATTCTGCAAGTCACAGTTGGCTGCTTTGATTCAGCTCTGTTGCAGGATTATTTATCCCATTTTTCCAACCCTTGGGTTTATTCTGATTTAAAAGAGTGAAGGTGGGCAACATCCATCAGCAGAGCTCTGAGCGCACAGGTGAGCCAAGAATAATCCCCACGGCTCTGTCAGTGAAGATAATATCAGATCTATCAGCTGCCTGCAGTTCATAGGAGCTGCTTATCTCAAGGAGCTGTTGGATCTGACTTGAGTTCAGCCTGTTGTTTGGTCTTGTTTTCTTCTGCCTCCAATGGCAGCTCCACATATTGTGCTTTTCATCCCGCACAGAAATGCATCAGGGCCTTGAATTTTATCCCTGATGCAATATGGTCTTAGCAACAATGAGAACAGTGAGCAAGTCATAAAAATAATAAACCATGCTAGGTCTGGAGGCTATGAAATCAGTTCAAACCTACTGCGGGGAGCTGTGCTGCCTGCACAGAGCCACATGGCTTTCCATGGGCACCAGCCCATTTATGAGTCATGAAACATAATAGAGTATTGTTGAAAGCTTTGGGACCATGAGAAATTATCTACTGCCCGGCATGGGGAATGGTATAAACTGGCAAGGAGCTGGAGTTACATTCTTTTACAGAAATGAAATCAGACAGCCTTGGCCTGCTTGCCAGTATACAAAACCACAAATCATGAGGACAACTCCTTAATTAGGACTAATTTTTTTTTTTAGGTTTTTTTTTTTTTTTTTTAAGAGTTGCCACTGCACTAAGCAGCCAGGGAAGCCAACATTTGCTCTGTCCCTCGCTGAGTTATAATAAGGCAGAAAAGGTGGGTAAGACAAAAAGGGGGGGCGAGGTGAGACAATGTCTCAGCAGGAGCTCCCAGGTGACATCCCCTCATGCCAAGGACTGGGGACACGTGTCCAAGGAGAACAAAAGCCATTTGCTAAATATTCTGGTGTGATAACACCAGGGTGCCATAGGTGTGCTTATCTCCTGTAGAGGAGAGAGGGAGGCAGCGTCCTGCAGGGGAGAGCACAGGGCTGGAGATCATCTCTAATCCAAATGCCACATTCCTCCTGCTTCCTGTGCCCAGAGGAGAAATGCTAAACGGCCCTCTGACTGAGAAAGCAAAAATCCTATTTTTAAATGAACAGTGAAGACTTCAGGAAATTGCATAACTGCAGGAATACAGCTTAGTGGAGAAATACCTGACAGGGAGAGAAAAGAAGACAAAGTGAGATCTTCCCAGTGTTATCCAGGGAATGCACGAGGGGCAATGGGCACAGTGAAATACAGGAAACTTCGTTTAAACACAAGAAAAATGTTGCTTTACTCTGAGGGAGGTTTGGTAAAAAAGAACAAGTGGAGTCTCAATCCTCAGATGGAGGGTCCCTGTTAACTTTGGGAATGCTACACATTCATCCAGTCAAGGAGAAAATAACAACATTATGTGTATTCTTTAACAAATTTCAGTTAATTTCAGTACATAATCTGGATATTGAGTTTTTATTATGTATCAGTGAGCTCAGAAAGGTCAGTAAAATCCCAAAGATTAACCTCTCTTAGCAAACCAGTTGCTACCCTGGAATTAAAATATGCTGAAGGAAATTATGGCCTGTGTACCAGTGATGAATGAGCAGGAAAGGCCAAAACTGAATGGAAATTCAGCTAGAAATCATTCAGTCTACAAATGCAACCACATTTTCTATTGTGCAGCAGTTGCATCATGTTACACCCAGCCAATAACAATAAATCAGGAGCTCACTTCCCTCCTTCTGCCATGGATTATCTGTGATGGGACAACTCTCTTCCCTTCCCCAAGGAAATCTCATCTTGATCAAAGCATAAATGCTGCTTGAAGCACATGATTGCATTTGACAGTGATGAGATATTTATCCAAGTTCAAGAATGGATAGATGGATAGATAAATACAGTTATTCCGAGACCACAATTTGGCTCCAAATTTACTTCAAAATAGAGGGGATCAGGCAGGTGCAGCCCTGGAAGCTGAGGACAGACATCACTTCCAAAGGTGGCCCTCCTTAACAGGACCAAAAATAAATGGATGCATCTCCCTTGTGGCACCCCAGGGCTTCAGCTGCAGCTTCAGCAGGATGTTGGTGTTCTGGAGATCCTCTGGAAGAGGGAAGGGAGCAACAGCAGGCTGAGCATTTCAGTGGGATTCAAGGAGCATGGATTGATTCCCAGCTCAACCCCCAGCTGCCTGCGAGTCCCTGGGAAGCTGTTCCAGCCAGCAAAGCAGAGGCTGCAGGCTCTGGGCCAAAAAATACCAGGACAATGTGCCTGAAATAGAGAGAGAGGCACTCAGAGGTCACAGTCCACGGCGAGCAGGGCAGGAGGGGAGAGATGGTCACGTGCAGCACCTGAAATCAGTCTGAGGGAACATGGAAGAGGAACTCTCATGGAAGTCTTCAGCTTGATGCTGATCTGAATCAAGAGAAAACACCTCTCCCTGAGGACAGGTACAGTCCTTAGGGAAGGGAATACACATTCTCCGTGCAAATATTGTAAATATATTTGTCCATCAAACAGCTGCCAGTGCTGTTGGTACAGGGACACGACCACACCTTCAGCTGGACATACCCTGGGGGACAGAATAGATGCTGAAGACCCAGGAATTAGGCAGCTCTGGGGAACAAAGGAGGAGAGTGTGAGTGTGGGGAGGCCTGAGGCAAAGGCTTTGGATGGGTGGATGTCTGAGTTTCATGCCAAGAGTGAGATATCTTTCGTTATATTGGAAACCATCACTTCATAACATTTTATATTCTCCCCACACACGTAGAACTGAGAGCTCTTGCATGTTACTGTTGTTCCTGGATAACCAAAATGTCACCTTCATAGCTCCTTGTGGGCTGCAGTTCCACCTCAGACTCTCTGAAAGTGTAGCTGGTTCATTAAAAAAATTTTTTTTAAAAATGAAGCCCTCAATGTTTGTGACAATCACATCGACTTTAATGTCTTCCAGGTTCTTGGCTGGGATGACACATCTCAATAAAACAGCAAAAGAAAATGTCCTCTTTCATACAAACTAGACTTTTGTTTTCCACAAAGCTTTTCCAAGCCCTGGACACATGGTCATAGTAAATTCAACCTTTCTGACTTTACCTTTCTGGTCCAGCAATAACTGGGAGAGGAGATTGAACCAGAGTTTAAAACCACGTCACCACCAAGCATCTTTGGAGAAAGACAGAGAGAGGATCCAGAAGGGATTAGATCTCTAACCTACCAAGTAGGGTTACGGAAATAAAAGCTGAAGTCCTAGAACTTTGTGAATTTGAATAAGTCGTGAGTTTTGGCCAAGGAAAGCAACGAAGGTGAAAGCTGGACTTCAAAACAAATATTTTCCTGCATTCCTAAAAGGCCTTTAGTTTAAAAAAAGCATTTGTAATAAAACCTAAAACAAGTTTTAAAAACTTCAGAAGCCAAGGGCACAAACAAGTTCCAAGACAGTGAGAAGAGCTGTATCATTGCATAAGCTGTGGGGAGAAAAAACCCATTAACTTGAGGACATTGGTCAAAAAGTAAAGCATGAAATCAGAGTGGGGTTTGCTTGTTTATTTGTTGTTAAAAGGGCCCACACATCCTAAAAAGGGTTTTGGTTGGGGGCCTCTCTTTTTAATGTCTGTCTTTTCCTCCAGCTACTTTGTGCCACTGATTATTCTGGAAGAAATTCTCCCCTCCCTGAACTACAGCACTTTTCTAAAGTTATGCAACATAGGAAGCAAAAGCTCAGTAATTGTCAATATTAAAGAATGTCCCTTGCATCAGCCAGTCCATCTGTGAAGTTTTGTTCATTATGTACATTACACCACTGACATATGGGAGAGACATTTCAGTGGAAGCCTAAATGAAAGAAGTTAGAAATGTTTTATTTCTCAACTAAAAAAAATCATATGGAGAGCTTCACGATTTTTCAGGGGCTCCGAATATGTTTTGCCTTTATCCTTTTGTATACCCTTCTTTTATTTTAATTTTTTTTCCCCCTCAATATGTAGACTAATTACAGTGATAAAACAACTGATATAAGATGTGACTCACACAGCCCTTAAGAGAACAATACAGCACTACCCTCAGACAGGGAAAGAGCCCAGCTCTCAGCAGGCAATAACTCCAGGCCTGGGGATCATTCCCACGGATGCTTAGATATCGAGCTTAATTGAAGGTTAGGTAAGTCTAATTTTAGACTCGTTTCGTGCCCACACATCCAGGTCCAAACCCTTGTTCTGGGAAACTGCAGATTAAAATGGATTGCTTTGTGTTTTCATTTGCATGCAGAGCATTGGGGGAGAAACCAACCCCTGGTGTTTTCGAGCAAATTCTGGCCCTGGGTGTGGCTGCCCAATGCCTTCTGCATGGAATTTGCCCAGAGATATCAGACAGGATGCAACTCATTCAGCTCTTAGGAGAGGAACACAAACCACAAGTGCATTGCATGGACTGAGACACAGCAGCTTGGCCTTGTTGAAATGAGGATCAAAACAGGCACTTAATAAGTAATAAAACCCAACTTGCAGCTCTCCCAGCAGTACTAAGAAGGTGTCCAGTCTTATCTAAGCCATGACCCTGTCCTGTCACAGCAGTTGCAGTGCACTGAGCCATCTCCCAGCTCAGGACCAGCTGGATTACCCAGTCCCAAAGGCTTGTGACCGTTCCTGTGGTGACTGAGGAAGAGAGAGCCCAGGCACCTCAGGCCCTGAGAGTCTCCTTTGGGGTGGATCCAGCCCCCAGCTTTTGGCTGCTCCTCCAGCACTGCCATTGCAGCCCTCTCACTTGAGTGAGGTGCCAATGCACCTGCTGGTTGCTTTTCCTCCTGAGAAATCCACAGGGAAGTCTCTTGGTGCATGGTTGTGAAAGGACAAGCATAAAATTGGGCTAGGGAGTAGAAGATGAAGAAAAGCAAGAGATGGAGTTTATGGAGACAGGCTGAGAAAGTTGGGGCTGGTCAGCCTGGAGAAGAGAAGGTTGTGTTGAGGCCTCACACCCCCTTCCAGTGCCTGAAGGGGCTACAAGGAAGTGGGAGAGCGAACTTCATCAGGAACTGATGGAGTGACAGGACGAGGGGAATGGGTTCACCCTGACAGAGAAGGACAACAGGTTAAATATTAGGAAGAAAGTGCTCCCTGTGAAGTGGGTGAGGCCCTGGCACATGTTGCCTGAAAATGTCCAAGGCCAGTTTGGACAGGGCTTGGAGCACCCTGCTCTGGTGGAAGGTGTCCCTGCCCATGGCAGGGGGTGGAACTGGGTGAAATTCAAGGTCCCTTCCAACATAAACCACTCCATAGCTCTGTGCACGTTTAATATTGTAAAAACACAAATCAGAATTACAGACAGTATTCCAAAGCCTCTCCCATGCCCTTTGCTACAGCCATTGGATGACAGCTCCCTGCCATTCCCCTGGATTCCCATCCCAGCTGTTTGAACCCCCCACTTGCTGTCCTTATCTTCTGTGACACACAGAGCACATGCCAAAGGCCCCACACCACAAAAGACTTCAACCTATGCCTGGCCTGAGCCTCCCCTGCTCAGCTGTCACAGCCACAGCTCATTGTGAGACAAACTATGGATTTCTTTCCAGAAATGTTCTATTTCACACAATTTCCACAAGGCCATTCTTCACCCTCTCAGGAAGAAGCAACTGTGCTGAGAGGACAAACCAAACTTCTCTGCACATGTGTTTACCCAGCTAATGAGAAATGAGGAATGTCTGGCTGTATACAAAGTCAAATTCCTCCAGAGATCAAGTATGCTTAGATCTGGCCATGAGAGCAGCTAATAATATGCAAGTGTTAGGAACTATTTACAGGCTTAACCCATCTGCAGTGAAGTCCATGGTTTAACTCTCCCTGCCTTCAAAGGGAGAGGGATCTGGCCTTGGCACATGCTTGAGGCACAGCTCCCTGCCAGGCTGGCTCATCTCCCTGCCCCCAGTTTAAGAGCTGTAGCCTGAACAGGAGAAATCCCCAAATTATTCCATTTACTGTTACAGCAAATTCTGATTCCCTGCCTTCCCCCTCTCTAAATGCCTTTGTTTCAGAGGTCCTAAATTCCATAACCAGATACATATGTTCACTTCAGGATGAGCAGAAGGGCTGAAAACAATGAATCCTTCGTGGACCAACAGATGGAGGTTGTGTCTCCATCACTTTGTTAACCAGGCAGAAGGCAGGCTACAGCATCCTGTGAGCTCCTGCTCTCCAGACCCTGCTGTAAAGAGCAGCACAGGACACCCCTGCAGCTCTGTTCCCTGACAAGATGCAATTAAGATGCCTTTCCACCTCTACAACAGGCTCACCAGCACGAGCTCTTTCTATACAAGAACAAATTTAATTTGGCAGTGGGAGCACAGGAATGGCATCCAGAGCTCCTGAGCCTTGCCAGCCATTTGTCCCATTTGTTCAACCATCTTGCACAAGCCACTTAATCCAATTTTTCTTCTTTTTTTTTTTTTTTTCCCCCAAACTGGTTACCTGAAATAGGGTCTGATCCAATCCCCAGAAAGGCAAATGGGAAGTTTCCAGTCCACTTCAATGGTACCCATGGGCTCCTAGGCCTCTATGTCTATATTTAGGCACTTAAATATAGTAGTCTGGGCTTCAGAGATTACTGAGTGCCCACAGCTGCCACTGATCTCAGAGGGAAAAAGAGGAACAAATCTCTGGTTCAAAAAGTTTCTCAGCTGCAGACTGGGAAGGCATAATCAAGGGAAATATCACTGTATTCTTGCTGTGATGTGGATTTCTCCTTACACAGATGCTGTGACCCAAATCAGACCTGAGCTGCAGGAATTCTGCTGGGATGACACAGCACAGCTCTCTCTCAAGCACTAAAGATTGCAATTCCCTGCAAAAACTCTGCTTGAATTCTCCAATCTGTGGTCACAGTCGTTGTGAAGGTTTAGGAAACTTCACACCGGCAAACCGAGCAAATTGTTGGAGAAATGGAGGAAATTCCTTTCTCCAAAAACCACTGTGCCCAGTTCCACTGGTGTTGTGGACAATATCCTCATTTTAACAAAGCTGTAGGAACCCATTAAACTGATATTGCCCAGCAGCCAAATCCTCAGCACCAGGATCTTAAATAGGCAGAGCTAGCAGGAAAGTGATGGGCACGTGGCTGGAATTGCTCCATTGCCACGAGAACCAGCACAGCAGAAAAGTAGGCAGAGGTAAGGAAAGAGACAGGGCTCAAACTGCTTTTATTTGTTCTAATTTTTGAAACAGAACTAATGTGGATCCTTTGTCCGTGTTCCCATTCATCCTTTCATTTCTGACATTGGGAAATTCACAGTAAATGGTTTTAATTACAGAAATCTAAGTTGCCTTAGCTTCCATATAAATTGCTTTTGCTACATTTTCAGGATTTGTCAGAGGCATAATTCATCCACTATTTGTGCCTTGAGTGGGCCCTAAACATTAAAAAAAAAAATCAGATAAAACCTTTTGGTGCTTATTATCTCCCTATAAAGTTTCCATTTGGGTTCATCACAGATTTGCGGTTTACATTGTGCCACCCCAAAACTTGTCACAGAACCAGAGGTACAAAGATGCTGGAATGAGTCTACAAAACCAGGATACAAATTATTCCTGTGTTTATCCTCCTTCACCTGCAAGCCTCAAGTTCAAAGGACACCCTATTTTCCGACACCAACATAGAAAACAAATCAGCTGAACTCTACCTCAAATAGGAATAAGCTGCATTTTGCAATACATGGAATACAAAAACAGTGTAGTAGTAATAATTTGGTCAGTTTTTGAAGCTGTGTTTGCTCTGTGTACTGTGCAATTCTGCAGATAACTGTGTCTATTATCTGGTTATGTCACTCCTCAAGAGGACTCTGGACATGACAAATTCTCTTTCCAACTGCATAATATAAAATACTCCAATTCTGGCATTTAAGGTAAAAGGGGAAGACAACAAAAATCTGGTTAGAAATAAATAGTAACTCATTCCCTCCTGAAACAACATTTGGAAGTTGGTGGACATTAGGCCAAAGTCAGAGCCTGATTTTTCATTTACAAATAATAACTAATTATCATATATATCAAGATAATTTAACACTTCTTCTGTGCATTTCTCTCCCCTAAAAACCAGGCCAGGGAGAGGCATACATAAACAAAATCCTGAGAAAAAAAGCCTAGCAGCTCTCAAGGGCAGAGTGAAAGTCTGGACTTGTAAAAATGCTTGGGCACCGGTCCAAGCAAAAGGCCCATTCTTTAGAACAACTAAACAAAGGAGAGCAGGATCTCATCCCACACCAGGCTTTGGGGGACAGTGAGAATCTGCAGAACTGTGGTCCCAAAGTGTTTAACATCAGCAGGTGTGAAGAACAGCCTCCTCCAAGGAACGTGGAAATGCTGCCCAGGAACCTACTGCCAGCTTAATGGAGATGGAAGGAGAAAGGTAACCCAGACACAGATCAGTGAAAGTCAACTTATTTTTAGACCTGCTGTGCAATAACCAGGAGCTGAAGTGCAGCAGGCAGGACTGGGTGGCTCTGGGGCTTGTGTCACTTGGCTGTGCTTTGCTTCATCCCCTCACACCAGCTAAAAGACACCTTTTTAGCAAAAATGCTGAGATCGAGACAGGAATCATCAGTACAATCCAGCAAACCCAGCTTCACTCAGGGAAAGGATAAAGGCACATTGTTCCACTGCACAACCCTCCTGGCCAGGAGTGATGGGTGTTCTAAACCCTGAGCTGCACAGCAGAGCAAAGGGCCACACACAGCCAGCTCTGGGAGATGCTCATTTGCTCAAAATACCCAGCCACTCACTTCCCTGGGAGTTTATTTTTCCCTCAGGAGAATTATCTGATTCTGTGAATCCTCTTCATTTTCCATTCAAGTTCCCAGATTGTGCAACTTCCCTGCTGCACCTCCTTTTAGAAACCAGAGAGGACCAAAATTACCAGCAGCAGTGCAGACACTGGTTTCCTCATCTGCCCCTTTGAAGTGGTGGCTGATGCTCTTAGGAGTGATTGAATTGGTGCTCTTGGCTGAGTGTTTGGTACAACAAATCAGGACAGATCTGTCAGATGTCCCCAGGCAGATGGCAGGAGTGGCAGAGCTGCAGGAACAGCTCTGGAGAGCACGAGGCAATGTCTGGGCTCAGCCACCACCTCCAGTCTTCCCTCCCTTCTCCACCTCCCCCAGTCCCTCTGGCAACACCAAGGTCTCAGTGGCCACTCCAAAGGGCACATCCAGCTCATTCCAGAGGCTTTGGTGCTCTGGAAGCACGGGCAGCGCTCAATTCCCCTGCACCACAATCCTGGCCACTCTCCAGGCTTTTCCCCACGCTCCAGCCCCAGGAAAGGATGCTCAGCGATCTTCCCTGTATCCCTCAAAAAGTATGGAGGGCAAAGTTTCTTCTGCAGTGAGTCTAACACGAGTTGGAGAGTCCTGGGAATGTCATTTTCCCATACTCTGAGCTCCACCCAACCCACTGGCACCACCTGTCCCAACAAAAGCAAAAGCAACAATAAAAAAAAACCATTTTTCCAAAGAAGAGGGATTTCTTTTGTGAGCAGAGGGTCTCCATGAGGCAAGTGGAAAGTTACTGGGAGTTTTTCTGTCCCAGTGTTACACCACAGAGCAGGACTGCAATGTCCCAAGAAGATTTAGATCTACACTGGTGCCACTGATGTCAGAACTGGGCTGGCATGTACAAATAAATATGAAGTATTTCGGTGCTCTGTCACAATGGCAGCAGTCTCTTTCCCATATTTATGCCTGCAAAATGTTGCCCTGCAGTATCAGAGAGGACTTCTGTGCAATCCAGGAACTGGTGACAAGACTCCTTTAATTGCACTCAGAAATATATTTTTAGGAATAAGACCAAGAAGTCAACGCAGCTTCCTTCTTGTTAAAAACTAAAATAAAATGTCTGATGGGTTGGGAGCGAAGAAAAATGGAAGTATTGATCAGCTCAACAGCTGGGAAAATGATTACTAGTACAAATAAAAATTTTGAAACCCTGTTAATATTTTAAATCTTGTGTGGCTGGGGAAAAAAAAAGTCAAATTTTATTTGTTTGTTACTGTTAGGAACTTACAGCTTCTGGAGAATCAGGTTTCCATAAAAACCTATCTGCTGTTTGATGCCACTAAAAGCCTGGAAAATCAACTTCTTAGATATTTAACCTTTTACTCACTGGAAACCTAACAAACCTGTAAAGGAGATGTGACAGCTACAGTGGGGATTTTATTAATTTCAACATCAAGGTGGATATGGGGAACTTTTTAAAGAGAAAACCACTCTTGTCCTTGACCCCAGAGAGCCTCTTGTTCCTCCCAACCACCAACAGGGAAGAGCAGGCTACAAAATAAAATATATAAAACCCTGGGAAAATTGGGTTTTTTGAGCTCTGAGTGCCCCCACAACACGAGCAAGTGTGTCAGGCAGGTGCTGAAATATTTCTTCTCGTCCTGAGTGCCCAACCTAAGGGACAAAGCAGGCCTGGTTTCCACAGATAATCACATTTCTTATCCAGCTAAAGCCAAGGAAAGCTGCAGATGCTCCCAAGCTCAGCTCAAGGACTTGAGATGAAGCATTTCAAAGGGGAGGTTCACAAAAATCAGAGGCTGCTTCTGAAAAAGGCTTCTATTTCTCTGCACTTCACACAGCAGCACATGAAATTTCCAGAGTGATTTTTTTTTAGGCTTTTAAGTCACCTTAAGCAAAGCTAAATGTCAGTTTTAATAGATGACAAAACCTCCTCTCAATTCCAGTGCCAGCAGTCAGAAAAACTGTGAAGCAGAAGTGCTCCTGCCAGCACAGCTCACCCCTCATTTCTTCTGAGCAGCTCAGCAAAGTTCTAACTTTACTGTTAAATGCAGTTTGGGCTGCTTCCTTTAGAAATGACAAACAGCTGATCCATTTATTTCAAAGTTGGTAATAGTAAAAAAAAAACCTAAAAGTCATAAACACAGCCTAGTGATGTTGAACTCCCACTTTCTTCATTTCTTAAAGAAATCAGAGAGAATTTCTACAGAAAAATCACTTTCTCAAAGACCTTAGCCTGCAGTTAAAGTGCTAGCTGCTATTTTTTCCAGTTAAAATTCCAGTCCAGTCATAGAATCCAAGCAAAAGAGCCATCAGAAAACAACAGAGGCTTTACTCCACATCATCCATGATTTATATTGGTGATGATCATGCTAAAGCAGGAAACAAAGCAGATTAATTTTTATAAATGCCAGTGTTGCAACCATTGTGCAGCTGCCTGAAAGTCACTTTTCCTCACTTCTGAACAGGGCAAATTTATTCTGGGCTCCATATCACAAAGGAGAAAAAAAAAAAAAAAAAAGAATGAAAAAAAGATGGAAGACTGATGCCAACCTCACATGGATCATTTCCAGACTCCAGCCTCTGTTTCACATTCTTTTCTCTTTGATCCTCACACGAATTCAAAAGTATTTGTTTACATCAAGGTCATTCCAGCTGATGCAATAATTCAGCAAGGCAAAATGTTTGAAAGAAAACAAGTGGTTAAAGAAATTATCAAGGGGTTTGTTATTCGTTTGTATCATGCCATAAAGCGGAAAATTACCTTAAATATTGGAGGAAAAGACACACATGAGAGATAAAGCCAAAAGAACTGGGGTTCTGGACAACAATTTACAACAGCAAATACTCTTGAACTGTTTAACTTCTGCATGATTTCAGAGCAGGAGAAAGTCTAACTCTGCAGCAAGCAGGCTTTAACCCTAAAAAACCTGTTCAAAACCATGAGGCTCTTTCATCCCCCCTCACCTGAATTTCTTTTTTGTTCCTTTAGTTCTTTTCTGTGTGAGGGATGAAAAGTTTGTGGGTTGCTTTTCCCACTCCCCTTCCCATGAGCTTGCAGGCTCTCTCATGGGCATAGACCTTCCAGTTTGGCTGGAAAATGAGTTAACAGGTAAAAATGACAAATGTCCTGCAAGAGCTTCTTTTCCACAAGGTTATCACCCTGCACAAACCAGAACAGACACAAGCAAATTGTGCCCCGCTCCCACTGAGGTTTTTTGACTTGGAGGCAGGATTAATCCTATCAAGGAACAGTGACTTTCCAACCTATATTTAGGAGCAGTGCTCTCAGCATCCCTTGCATGACAGCAAAGACAGGGGAGCAAGAACAGGAGTCATTTAGTGCCCACTGTGACCTGCATTTATCCAGAATTCAAAGAATTTCACAGCTCTGGGGGCTGAAGGGATGAGCTCCCTTCTGTAGCACTGATCACCTGGTGGGACCTGACTGATTTCAGTGAAGTGCAGCTCTGTGTTTGCTGGTTTTGTGCCAGGGTGGGACCTGTGTGCACACGTGTGCTTCCCCATTGTAGCAAGAAAAAAAATACAAACCCCCTCTGTTCCAAATCTGATCAGATTTCCCAAAGCTAGGGAAAATAGAGTGCAGGTTTGAGAGCTGAAAAACAATTCAGGGATTCATCAGAAAGGACACAGGTGCCACAAGAATGGAGTTTTTTTGTTGGAATGACTGTTTAGCCAAAACCCCAGCTATGTACAAAAAAAACCCCTCCAGTGCCAGGTTTAACCCAGATTTATCAATCCTCTGTGCAGATTAAACTCTTTCCCTATCTCTTAGCCTCCAAGCCATATTCCTTCCACAACCCCCAACTCTTCACTGGTTTAACATTTCCCTAAAGCCAGGCTTATCCCCATGCCCCATTGCTGAGCCCAGTCCCACATGTCTCCTCAGCAGAGTGGATGACTGGGAATGCTCTGAACTGAACTTTATTCCTCCCACAGCTCCTGCTCAGCCCAGCTTTAACCTCTAGGGACCACCATGCAGGTGCCCTCCCCTTTTCAGCACGTCACTGAAAGAATTGCATTTTCATGGTGAAATCACCCTTCTGCCTTCAGAGCTTTCTAGAACTGATAAAAAGACATTAACTGCATCAAACTCCTAATAACGAATTGCCATTTTGAGCATCACAGTGCTTGAATACAATGGGGAACCAGCACCTACAACTACCAAAACCTTTTATATCAACTCTCAAAGGTGGCTGAGAAAATTAACATGATATCCTAATCCAGCAGAAAAGTTCCTTTAGGTCACACTGAAATCACATTTGACCACCTGATTTCCCCTCAATTCCCCCATGCTGATCTCCTTCCCTCTATCTGATGGACAGGCTCCAACAATATAAGTTACCCCCATCTAATTTTATTAAGTCCATTGCCCAGCACACTCCATTGGACAGGAATTCAGCTCCTCAAGTGACTTTGCAGGTCAGACTCCAGCGGCCACACGAAAGCTCAGATGGAGAGCAGCAATTGCTGGAACGTGTGAGATGTGGCAGGAGAGCAGCCTGCAAAGAGTGTGGCCACTCTGGCAGCACCTACAGAAACTCCTGTGAGTGGGGATTTGAACTCAGCCAGCTCTTGTGTCATCATCCATCCCTCTTCTTGGCTTTCCCTCTCCGGGAGCAAATGATGAATGTGACCTTCTTTGTTTGAGTTCTTGCAATGAAGCACTGTTTGCATAAGGCTCTTTTTTATTTATTTTTTTCCTGCGGCTTGTTGACTTTTATAAGACATTCATAAATTTGTTCTGACTGCCAGTGAGATGCTTAATGGTGCTAAAGGGAAGGTATTAAGGATAGTCGACTCATGTTAGAACAAGCCACTTGAAAGTAGCTATAAATATTTGTCTGGATTTCATTTTGCTAACAAACAGCTTCTTTTCTTCTTCTCCTCCCATTGCCCCCCTTAAAGGGTTGATCTCATAAACAACAGAAGAATTTTCTCATTAATAAAAAAGCACATGTCTGGATTTGGGTTTTTTAATAGAAACTTTCCTATTGGGGACATTTGAGTCCTTGTGTTCTGTCTGCATGGAGTCAGCTCCCTTTTCAGGAAAACCTTGGCAGCTTAAGACCTCCAGGGTGAGCTCATGTTCTTTTGCACTCCCTCAAACTCATCCCTGCTCTTTCATTGCTCTGGCAATGAGTTTAGGCTAGACTTAGGGACTGCAGTGTCCTAGAAGCAAGCCAGTAGCTACACATTCCTCCTCATTTTGCTCATGAGCACACTGGAGGGTTTTGGATCCCTTCAGGACTGGAGCCACTTGCCACACAATTTGGGAACTCCACCCTCCAGTCCCATTGCTCCAAGGTCACATTGACACGGACACACAGAGAGTGTCCTGCTCTTATTGTCCGTGGGACCGAAGTCCTTCTCATTGGGAACTAGGACTGGTAGCTGGGGGCTACCACACATGCCACACATCCCCCTCCAGATCCCTGCCAGCCCCAGGGCAGCAGAGCCAGCTTTTCACACAAGAATAGTCCAGAGCTGCTTCTTGGAATCAGCAGGGATCAATGCTGAGGGCTTGTCCCAGCCTCTGGCTTTGGGCAGGCAGAGCCCTTTCCTTCCCAGAATAGTCTCTGCTTGTGTTTCAGCACTGGAAGACCAAAGTTGTGTTGGGATGCAATCCCCACTGGAGGTCTGAGGAGCTCCAAACAGCTCCTGCTGGTTCAGATGAGCAGATAGCTCAGCACTCAGCCAGCAGGAGAGCCAGGGAAAAGGGGGTGCCCAGAGTTAGATGGGAAAGAGAGGAAGCCTCCCTCTTTGAAAAGCACTTAGGAGACCAACAAGAATGGGAAAACAAGGTTTGGGAGGGTCTTTTTATTTGCTTGGTTTAACTCTGTGGGAAGAATGAGTTGTCAATGCAATTTTTTATTCGTTTTCTTGGTGTTCTCAGAGAGCAGAGCTCATTACAGCAGTCCAGAAAGTACCAGCAAGGGAATCTTGAACACTGTCACCTCAGACAGGTCCCTTGAGAGCCAGGGTGAGTTTTACCTTGGGAAGGACTGTCAGCTTTGGTCTGAGCCAGCAAACCAACCTCAATTTGCAGCTTGAAGTCACTGCTAAAATTACACAAATCCCCCAGAGAACTACCCCAGACAGCAAGGAAAGCACAAGAGAAAATAAACTTTCTAATACAGAGCTCTAAACTGTCTGCAGTGTTTTTTCTGGATCCTTTTGGATTTTCTGGATATGTGCACAGCACTCTCCGTTATAAGGCATCATTATGGCACAAACAAACCCTGCCTGCAGCACAGGGATGGAAAAGACCTGGCAGATGGTCCAGATCAGCAGAGATAAGAGCAAAGTACCACACAGGTGAGGCACCTGCCCGAGGGAAGGCTGCAGTTCCCTGCCAACATTCAGCTCCCTGCTTCTCTTGTTCTCCCTCCTCCCTTTTTTCTTTTTTTTTTTTTTTTTGAAACTCATGTATATCACTCAAGCAGCTTTCCCAGTGCCTGCAAATGCTAATTGCCATGGTTTGTAACATTCTGTACCCCACGAGGATTAGATGGCAGCCCAGCAGCCCTGATGATATCGTGGTGAATGATTTATCCACCCTGCACCACATTCCTGCACTGTGCTGAAGCAATAATGCTGGGGAGAACTTGGAGTGATTAGTTTGCCTCTGGTGTGGGCTACAATCAAAGGTTAATGGCCTTGAGCACCCAAGAAGTTCAATTAATGCCTTGAAATGGCCTAGCTGGAAGGCCTTTATTAAATGGACCATTAACACAAGGAACACTATTTCATGCCTTTGTAAACATGGGTAAAATGCTCCTCACATCCAAAGCACTCTGGCCATGTGCTAAATTAGCAAGCACCTGAAGAACACTTTGTTCAGAGATGGGCCCCAACTGCATTATGGACACACATTTCCACCATCACCACAAGTTTAAGCTCTCTAGAAGGTCAAAAGTCTTGGGAAAAAACAGTGGTTTCTGACACTATCAGGAAGCAGCAGTTTTATACCACTTCCTCTACCTCTTCAGTCTCTGCTCCCACCAAAATCCCCAGAAGCCTGAAATGAGCACAGTGAAGAAGAGTATCCTTCAGAGTCCTCCTGGGGAAGGAAGAGGAGTGCTGGTACTCATTGAAGGAGCTTTGCTAATGACTGTGGGGACAGACCCATCCCATGAACCATAAAAACTTTGTCTGATTGCTCTGCTCATCCTTGTCACTGAGTGTGAGGGGGAAAATGTGGATGGCAGTAACCAAGAGCTGATTTATTAAAATGTAGAAAGGTTTCTCTATCAATCCATCAGTGCTTCCAGCTGATGCCACCAACAGTCACATCCCTCCACCTGCTCAGAGGAGAGCAGGGAGAAGCAGCCAGATCATTCAGGGACCACAAGATAACTCCTAGAGATGGTTCTAGCAAGAAGGGAGCTGGGAAGAAACCTCCAACACCAATGACTTGCACAGAAATCAGTCACTGCCCTTGAAGTCACACATTGAACTGCTTTTAATTGCCCAGTCCCAGCTTCTTCCTCTGCTGGAGACTGATGCAAGGTCCTTTCTCCACAGCCCATCCATCCATTTTCAGTTCACTTATAAACCTTAACCCACAGCACCTTCTTGGCCAGGACCAAGCCAGCTGTGACACAACAGGGCAGGAGAATGTCACCGTGCAGCCAGCACAGGTTTGCTTTCTGAGGCTGCCCATCCCAGCCATGAAACTCCCTGCCAAGGCAAATTGGATTAAGCTCAGATCAGATTATGTGAGAGCTGGGCTGAGGGGACTTTTCACTCTGGCTTTTCTTCAGCAAAAAGAACTCCAGAGGCTCAGCGTGACAACAAGAGAGGAAAAAGGGAGAGAGCCTGAAGCCATGAAGAGAGAACTGGGCTCCCAGGGAGGGGAGAACAAAGGGAGATAACATGCAAGGTAAATAAAAAGGCACAAGAGCTTAGCTGTGACTTCAGAGAGAGAAAGTGAGGGGCAAGGGGTCAAACTTTACACTAATTAACCTTGTATCAGCAAACCTTGAAAGCCTGAACTGCCCCGGGGGCTGCAGCACGGGCGGTCAGCCTGGGCCATCTTCATCTTTGAAACCAAGGATGGAAAGAGTGACAAAAAAGGGACAGCTCCACCTTCAGACCCCAGGCAGTTTGCAGCGCTGCAGGTCCCACCTGAAAATGGGAGTTTGCTCTGGAATCTCCCCACACCATCGTTTAAATTTGTAAAAAAAAAAAAAAAAAAAAAAAAGAAGAAAAACCAGCATTGTGAAAATGTGCACCTGCTCCCTGGTCCACCAAAGCAGGGATGTGTGAGCTCACCTTTAAACACAGGACACTGCTAACCCAGACAATCTGAAATCATTAAAAGTTTGCTCAAATACTTCTCTGGATCAGTCAAAGTATTGCCATTGGTGTCCTCAGGCTTCACAGTTAATTGAAGCAACACCTGGTTCTGTCTATGCTATGGACACAACAATAAAAATCATAGAGCAACTCACACAGATATAGAAATTATGAAGACTAATGTATAAAATACATTGAAAATCCATGTCTTGTACAGGATATATATAAATAGGATATAGAAAAAGGGTAATTATATCTCTGTTCTCAGTGGCTAATCTAAGGATAATATTAAGCCTGGTTTGGGTGTTCTGGCTAGAGGAAACACAGCATAATTGCCATTTAATGCCTTTACTTGTTGGCTTGAAAAGTGTTTGAATTCTTGATGCATTAACACTGAAGGAGCATCAGAGGAAGAGGTGCTTTATTCAAACACTGAAAACCCAGCTTTACTCTGATAAAGAAAACCAACCTCCATAGCATCTTCCTTCTTTCCCCCCACTAGCACAGGGGATCCCCAAAACCACTGGGGGATCCACTCAGAGCCTCTGCACACAAAATGGAGATTTTATTTTTTATTTTTCCTTATTGGTGGAGACCGGAATTACCATCACAAACACCTGGAGCTACTGCAGGACAAATTAACTCTGCTAGAGGGTCACCAGGAAGATCAACCCCACAAACAACACTGAGGGGACTTCTCTTTGTCAAGGTTCAGTCTGGAAATTGTGCACACCTTTGTCCCCTGGTATGCAATAAAAATGTCAATTTTCCAGGATTTGGGGAAGGTAGTGCCAGCTCTGCCTAGCCCCTAGCACACACCAAACTAACTAATGATCCCAGCAGAGGCAAAAACAAAGCTGCATTCCCATTCTCTCAGTATGAGGGACCAGTGATTGAGAACTCCTGAAAAGCCCATTTTGCTTCCCAGTTCAGTTTGTATTTGTTTAAGCCCAAGGCAGACAAACACGAGAGGAGACCCCAGGAATCCATAACCACCCTGATGCTTCTGGGTAGCAAATCATCTCCACTGCCATCTGTTTTCAGTCACTTCCAAATGAGTTCTGAAGAGTCAATTGTTTTCTTCTAGGAAAAATAAACATGCAAGCTGCTATTCACCCGATTTCCAGCAATTTTCTGCTGTGGGTAAATGTAGCTGCAGATTTTAGAATTAAGTCTTGTTCTCATCCAAAGAATTTTGCAATATAATTACCTCATTTTTACTGACTTGGATAACTGTTGCCCTTTGAAAAAAAAAAAAAGGGGGGGGGGTAAAGTCTGCAAGACTAATTCTTCCTCCTGCCCCTTTGTTATAAAATCTTGGAACAATTGACAGTGATTAATCTCACTCGATATTTCTTTGGTTCTCTATTTGTTGATTTAAAGGCATTTTATGACTGATTGTTTTCAGTTGCCTGGACAGCTGTCCAGATCTGTACTGTGGTTTGATTTGGCTTTCGGGGAGCAAAATTATTATTTTTCTTATTTTTACAGCTCCAAAACAAAGTGGCTGACGGAGGTGGCCCGTCAAAAACCATCTATGTGAAACCAAAACTACCTCCAGATTGAGAGAAGATGGCTCAGATGTTCTGCAGGCAGATTACACAAGCAAGATGTGGAAGGCAATAACACAATTTTTTTATTACTAGTTTTTAAGATGCCCAGCTTGCACATAGTCTCAAGTACAGTGGCAAAATCCATCCCTAGGTGTAGGAATCCATCAGTAGGTTTGTAGGAATAACTTTGGCCTTTGGAACAGCTCTGGTGGAGCTGGTGTGGAGCTGAATTTTCCTACTTCTTTTGGGGCTGGAGTGCTGCAGTCCAAGCAATGCTTGCCTGGGAAAGGCTGTGCTCAGTGAAAGGAGAGTGAAACAGGGTCTGAGAGTGTGAACCACAAAAAAAAAAAAACATAAAAGAGTGAGGAGAGCTCAACAGAGGAAGGTGTTAATACCAAACAGCTCAATATCCATCACCTTCAACCTCCTGTCTCTAACAACTTTTTACTTTAAACCTTACCCTCAGTTTTAGCCTCTTTTCATCTCTGCATCTTCCTTTTACCTCCATCTCACCACTGCGCCCACCTACCTGCCTTGGTGGCTCTTCACTTCTCTCATGGTGCATCTACAAACCAGACTAACACTTCTTGAACAACATCCCTGGCTCATCCTCCTGTCCTTCTTTTGGATTCCAAGCTAAAACCTTCCAGCCTCTACCTCAAACAAGGCTGGACAGGGCTTGGAGCAACCTGGGACAGTGGAAGGTACCCCTGCCCATGGCAGGGAAGTGGAACTAAGTTTCATTAAATGTCCCTTCCAGTCCAAACCATTCTGGGATTCTCTGGTTCAGAATTTGCCTGTGAGCTCAGTCCTGTGGAGAGAGCAGCTGCTATCAACTCCAGTTTGCTAAAATTTAAGCACAAAAGAATAAATGCTCTTACAACCTGGTGTTTTCCTGGATGGATGATGGGATCTGCTTACACATCCTCATGTTTGTCCCTGTCCAGTTAGACAAGATTAGGAGAAGACAGGTCCAAGGCAAGCACTAGATGGTGGCACCTCAGGGACAGTCACAGCCCAGGGCCCACTCTTCCATTCCTCATTCCTTTTTGACATCTGTGGCTCCCGCCACCCAAAGTTTGCAGCACATAAAACAGCCAGAACAAGTGCATTAACACAGTGAAATCAGGGGTGGCACTCACCATTTTGCAGACTTTCACTGCTTGCCAAGGAAGTTCTCTCCACCACCTGAGCCACTCTCCCCTTTCACTGCCCACATCACTTCCCAGGCTGCCTCCTCTGGTACTCCTAGTTGGAATTAGGATTACTACCAACTCTCCTAAAAATAAAAATAACCCACACAGTTCTTTTTTTAGTTACCAGATTATTATTCACCCTTTCAGCCCATTCTGAAGCATCTTACATTATTCAGATGCAATGCCCCTTCTTTCCTCATTGAGGGCCTATGGCCCTGCTACTTTTTTCAAGCTTCACACTTCTGTTTTCATGGAGTTTTACTTTTCCTCTTCCAGTCTCCTCCTCCACAACACACTGCAAGCAGTGGAAGTGAGCCCCACATTATGCCCTGAGAGCCTGTGTGTAACAATAGACTCGAGCTTGGTTTTACTAAATCACTCATCCCAACATCTTCTCCCCCTTGCTTTCCAAACCATGGCCATAAATTGTTGGGAAAACAGCAGAACAGTCATATCTTTGCATCCATGCCCTCATCAGCTCTTCTAACACCCTGCAAATATGGGCCACCAAACCCACCAGGCCACATTCAATCGTGCACGATGCACTGGTGAAGTTTCCCTCACCCTTGCTCACATACAGATCTTTCAACCCAGCTGAAACATCTGGGAATTCTTTTCCCAGTTCCACAAATCCCACAATGTTCCCTTTCCCTTCCATTCCTGATCATCTTCTTTGGGTACCATGTTCTCCAGACTCATATCCCTTCTCCTCAGCCACTTGGACACAGCACAGATTGGGACCATCCTCGAACAAATAAATCCCAGTGGTTTTCCCATCTCCTCTGCTTTCTACCACTCTGGTCTCATTTCTGTCATCTGATTCCTCTTTATCCACATTGCCTGTTCTCATACCCATTCACGTCACACATTTAAGAAGGTGGCAAAGAATGTCAAATGTCTTTATAATCCCACTAAGCCACATTTGCCGCTCCAACCGCCAGCTTAGCTCACTGTGCTCCTTTTAAACAAACACAAACAACCCCAGAAGATGTAACAACAACAGAAACAGGCAGGCAGCAGAGCAGGACATGCTGAAACTCAGCGTGGTCCCCCATTAGGGGGAAAATTTCGAGTGTTTTAATCATGACAACGGCACCACAATGAATCAGTGGATCTGACGGGTCAGCCTCTCGGCTGGTGCAGCGCCAGCAGCTTCCACAGGGGTTCATCAGGCATGAATTGGCCCCATATGTGAAAACCCTCCACAGTTTGTCCAGTTTCTCCCATCCCTGCGGAGCAGAGCCTCCATATGTGAGATCCCACAGAGCTGTCAGCCAACGTCACATTTCAACAACAGCAAAAACAGCCGGGGCTGCACAAACCAGCGGAACAATCCCACTGCTCGGAAACTGGCAAGCCACCTCCCCTGGCAGAGCTTTTGTTCATCACAACCCTTTCTATGGAACAAAACACAGGAGCCATCACGCCAGAACAGACTCAGTGATCCATCTTCCCCCTGCCTCCTGTCTCCAGCAGAGGCCAAGGTTGATGTTGGAACGGGAGATGAGAGGTGGATCCGCGACGCCTGCGAGGCACCTGGGCTGGTTGTGCAATGCTTTGCCCTTGACCCAGGGAAAAACTCTCCTGGTCCATGCAAGTGTGCAATATGTTATCCCAGAGAGGAAAGGCTCTCAGGGGCTGTCATAAAGCAACATATGTCCAAGTCAGATGACTGTCCTTTCTTTTTCTCTCTTTATTTTAGCTTGATTGATGTAACTGAACATCTTCTTCTTAAGATCAAGTCTTTGACTTCACAAATTAATTTTTTGTGTCAAAAATACTGTTCTTACCTAAATTAATATTTTTTCTCGCAGAAGTAGACGGATAGGATTATTTTTTTCACCTTACCCAGTTGCTGAGGGTTTTAATCCCTTTCCTTGCCTATTCAACACCAAACTAATGTTGGTCCATTCTATTTCTTTGTAGATACATTCTCTCCCTCCAAACTTTATAACCTTTTATTCTTTTCTACCTTTATTCCATCTTGTCTTGGGCGTGATTTATATAGTTCAGCTACAACATTATTTGGCTCAGTCCTGAACAGAGACTGCATTCTCAGTTCCCACAAGGCAAACAAATAGATCAGGTGAAAAAATTAAAAAACCTGAAATAATATCCTGAACCTGAAGTAGAGTTCAGGGAAGTTGATGAGATGATGCTGATGGCTATACAATGGATCAGATCCTTTCTAAACTGAGATTTATTATAAAGTACAAACTATTCTTCAATTAAAAAGTGGAGATGGTGATTAGATGACTGTTTTATTTGTATGTCTTTCTGTCATAAAACAACTGATTTTGCAAATAACAAACCCAAAGAAAATATGATCTGAACTATTTTGTAATCTTTTCCATCTCTGAAAGAGTACTTTTTAAATGCTGTGCCTGGTAGAACATGCTAACATGAAAAACTCTCAAATTAATTTAGAAATGAAGTATAGCCATTTTTGGTTTAAGCTACTAAAAATTAAAAATAAAATTAAAAAAAAAAAAAGTTGGCTCTCTCAATTTATATATTATTAACACTCAGAGCATCTCCTGATTCCAGAGACTGAAGCAGAGAGGGAAAACTCCTGCATCCATCCCCAAGCCGAATATTTTGTGAGGTACCAACTGCCAGTCCTGGCAGCCCCGCCACCCTCGTTAGGTGCTAAATTAATGCTCCGCTCCCGCTGTGCCCTTGCCAAGCGGGCAGAGCTCCAGGCCGAGCCTGGCTTGCCCAACCGGCACCCACCCTCTAGTGGGATGAGGGAAAAGTGCTGCTCCAGCTGCTCCCGGCCGGCATCCATCCTGCGGCACGGGACAGCTGCGGGACACCCGCAGGATGCTCCTTTACGATGGGCACGGCGACATCTTCCCTCTTTTGCTCCTCTCTGCCCTCCACACCTCTGCCGGATCAAAAGGCGTTTTACCTCTGAGAGATGATTCCAGCCAGGTTGAGTTTCTACAAGAAATTCCTGGGATAATCTTTTCTTTCAAGCTCTGCTTTGTGCGCTGCAGGGTCGGGGCCATTTTAACTGCGTTTTTAGAGGTGACCAAGCAGTGATAACCCAGGGAATCTGTGGCTCTAAGTTTCATTCTGTGCCAAAAATAGTGTGGCAGCAGGAGCAGGGCAGTGACTGTCCCCTGTGCTGGCACTGCTGAGGTCACACCGTCAGTGCTGTGTCCAGTTCTGGCCCCTCATGGTGAGAGGGACCCTGAGGGGCTGGAGCATGTCCAGAGAAGGGAACAGAGCTGGGGAGGGGCTGGAGAATCCCTGAGGGAGCTGGGAAGGGGCTGAGCCTGGAGAAAAGGAGGCTCAGGGGGGACCTTGTGGCTCTGCACAGCTCCCTGCCAGGAGGGGACAGCCGGGGGGTCGGGCTCTGCTCCCAGGGAACAGGGACAGGAGGAGAGGGAATGGCCTCAGGCTGGGCCAGGGGAGGCTCAGGTTGGACAGCAGCAGGAATTTCCCCATGGAAAGGGAGCTCAGGCACTGGAACTGCCCAGGGAGGGTTACTCCAACTCCCATCCCTGGAGGTGGCACTTGGTGCTCTGGGCTGGGGACAAGGTGGGGATGGGGCACAGGCTGGACTTGATGGTACCAGAATTCTTTTTCAACCTTAATGATTCTACCTTTCTTTTGTTATAAGGAAAAGACCAAACACACAGTCAAACAAAATTGCTTAGGGAAATAAAAATCCAGCCCATTTTCCTCTATATATTAGACCGATATAATTGAAAAGTAATTAGAAAGTGGAACATTTTTGTTCAACAGTGAGCACTGCAGTCGTGGCACAACCTGTGAAAGTGCAGCAGAGCTGTAAACAGGTCTCAAATATTAGTACAAAATATAGGAAGTGAGCAGTCTTTAGGGAAAACACTCTTTTGAAAGGATTTGCAGACCCTGCTTCCCACAACCACTGAAATGTGCTTTGCAAGGGACAGACAAGCAGGCCCAAGGATGAGAGCAGGGCAGCATCACCAGAGAGAGAGATACAGCCCCCAGTGCCTGGGCAAGAGGTCAGCAGGTCCAGTGGCCATACCTGGTGTCAGCCACACTCCAGGGACCCAGAGAAATCCAATTCAAGCCCAAAGGTGCAGATATAGCTCAGCACAACAGCCCCACATCTCCAGGGGCTGAGCTTAAGTGCAGCTCAGGACCTGCCAGCACAGGTGGGTGCCCAGATGGAGCCACTCAGGGAAGTCAGAGCCTGCTGGGGTCTGGCAAACCTCTATTTAAAGCCAGAGTAACAGTCCCCAGTGGATTCAGATGAATCAAACTAGGTCCTAAAGTTATAAATGAAAATTTACAATGACAGTGCAAAATGAAAAACCGCTAAGAAATATATTCTGTTCTCAAACATGACACAGTGAAGGGCAGAAACAAAGCAGCCAAGGCCATTAAAAGCAAGATGGGACCTGGAACAATTGGACAGGGCTGAGGAGAGCATGATCCTTTCCTCAACATGATGCAATCAGCAGCCTCCAGCAGGTCTAGAATGGAAACAGCGTGAAGTGAAGGAGGGGGGGAATGAAAATAAAGCCATCTTTCATGGATCACATGGTCCCATCAGGAAATATGGAAACCTCTGACTTGTCTGGCTCTCTGTCTCTCCCTCCCTACGGGTCTTGTGCAGAAAGCACAGCCTGTGTGCCCGGGAGGTGATGAAATCCCTAATGCTGTATGGCACATGGGGAATTTGGGGGATTGCAACACAGGATGTTTCTTGGAGGAAATACAGTCTCAGCAAGCAAAAGGTTCAAGTACGGTACATCTCACAATGATGTAAGAGCTCGATTATGCATCTCCCTTAAAGCCCAGCTTAGGGTTTCAGTTCTAGTAGAACTAATGGGCAACACCTGCTGCGATGAAAACAATTTCCGTCCCTGAACTCGAGCAGAAGTGTTTATCTTTTGAGTCAGAAAATGTTCCTCTAATGTCTGAACAAGACTCCAGGGATGGGAACACATGCCCAGAACTGACGTTGCCGCGCATTAGATTGCTTATAAAAATGGGAATTAGAAAAACCTGGTATCATCAGATGTCTCCTCCAATAAAGTCATTAAATGGAAAGTACAGGAAGGTTCCTCTAACGTTTCCTCTCCCTGCCACTGTAGTCCCAGTTGCTCTTTGGAGAGCAGAAACAGAGGCTACTGAAAAAGCTTGCTGAGGTAAATTGTCAGTTCGAAATTCAGGCCTTTTCCAGACCTGTCCCTAGCAAAATTACCATTGGCTTCAGTGGAAACTTCACCCAAATATGGGCCTCAGGACTTGGGCCTCTTGGTTTTAGTTACTAATTTTATTATTAAAGGTTAAACAGAGCTGTTGACAGTACAAACTATTTTCTTACGTAAGCGGTGAAAGGGAGAGTGTCAGATATACAAGATAAAACAATACTGCCAAGTCAAGGCAATATAGGTTATGGGTGAATGTCCTTTCACAGAACACCCTGCTCTGAATCCCAAGTATCACCCTTTTCCTCAAGCAAAACTCCCACTTAAATCCACTGGAGCTCGGTGTGATAAGGAGGCAGAGTCAAGAAAGGACCTTGGGGTTCAGCCATGGTTGCTACAAGGGTTTTTAGGGAGTGTAGCTGCTGAAAACGCAGAGATTCTACTTTTATGTAATATTCATTATATATTATAGTGCAAATTAAATGTTTAAGCCATCCTGTTATACACACACAACCCTTAACAACAAAGCCCCGGATGACAGGAATGTCAGAGAGAATATGTTGGTCTTTCCTCCCTTAGTTTCTGTTGCAATGTTCTTTATCTAAAGCTTGAACCCAAACCAGGGACTTGTTTTTAATTCTTGACCGAAAATAATAACAGCAAATTATGTGCCACTTAAAAATAATAACTCTCCAGTCAAAGGCAAAATGTTCTCCATTCAGTCAAACAACACTTCACTGGTTTGGTGATTAAGTCGCAATCCAAAATTTAACTCCCTGAAAAATCTGCTGTTGTTATAATGCAATTGTGCTGTCAGGGCCACAGATAGTTCTGTCTTTAATAACAATGCAACAGACACTGAGAGAAATTCCTGTGGTCGTCTGTCCTCCTCAGATACAGTTATCATCCCATAGATCATCAGCTGCACAATAGGCAAGGGTGTCACAAAGTTTTTGACACAGTTAACACATTAACACATCAGACAAATGCAGGACTTCAGCCAGTTCTCACCAAAGCCAGTGGAAAACTCCAACAGAGCCGTGCTGGGCACAGGGATGGTGTCACAGGGATTGTCAATCACGTAGCAAACAAGACAATCCCAGCAGCTTTCTGACATCAGCGTCTGCCTCCACTCGAGGCTTTGGCAGAGCCTCAGGAAGGACTGGCTCTCTGTCTCCTGCTCTTTTAAACAGCCTGAGAATCACAGGGGTTTGTTGTTTTGGCACAGAGCCCTCAAAAGGACACTGTCGAGCTTCACAGAGCCGAAATCTGAATAACTTTTGACTTTTCTTCCTAAATTTCATGTATTTTTAAGCATGATTTTATTTCTACCCCTGTGCTTTACCCAGCTTTTTAAAATAAAGCAGCAAGAAGCCTTTGCTCTACATCAACCCCACAACCCTAAATCCCAGGTCAGCTTTGACTGTGCTGTTGAAGTGTGGTCATATCAGCCAGTGTATCTAACCACAGAATGTATTTTCTGAGCAAATGTTTAGTAAAACTCCCATAAGTTTGCTGACTAAGAGTTCACTGGGATTGATCTGCTCAGGGAAGGAACACCACAGCTGAAAACGTACTGTTCCTTTACAGTCACAATACCAACACAGCAATAAACACTATCTCGCTAGGCAAATGAAGCTTGAAACAGCAAAATCCTTGTGCAAATGGTGCATAGAAGTACCAGAACTCCCAGCTTAAAATAAACAGCTAAAAAGTAACAAAAGAGAGGGAAATATTTGATATTAATCTTTAGGGCACGGGCTTGAAGATCCAAATGAATGAATGGGCAAGAGAACCTGATCCTGGAAATAAGCTCACAGAAACAAAAGCAGGGGTCTGAATCCAAGATAACTTTCCATTTTTGTACAATCAGGGCCATGAGAGCAGAAGCAAACCCATAGCATTTCCTATTAACATGGAAAAATACCCACCAAGCCTGGAGAGGCAGAGCCAGAACACAAAATAAGTGCCGTACGAAGGCGTTCTCTCCTTTCCTCTTTATTCCTGCCCATGCCTAACCCCCCCCAAAGGGTGATTTCAGGGTTTGGCACATCTGCAGGGGCTGCTCGTTGGGGACATCGCCGCTCTGCATCCCCCGGGCGGGCGGGAGCCGTGCAGGGGGAGCAGCAGGTGAGCAGCTCAGCTTCCCGGGGCTGGGCTGCTCTCACAGATGCTGCTCCAGAGCCAGCCCGGCTCCCGAGGAGGCTGTGGCACGTCCTGCCCTGCTCTGGCTGGCCTTGAGGGACTGTTCGAGCAGCGGGGGGGAGCAGGAATGTGTCCCCCCCCCCCATCCAGCACCATCTCCTCGGCAGATGGTGGCTGTGCTGCATCTGTTCCTGACAGAGTTCTGCATCTGGGACTGATGCAGCTCTTAACAGCACTTCAGTGATCTCCTGTGAGGAAAGGCTGATAGGTTTGGGATTGTTCAGCCTGGAAAAGAAAAGCTTTGTGGTCACCTGAAGGGAGCTCACAGGAAAGATGGAGAGACTCTTTACAAGGGATGGAGGGTCAGGACAAGAGGGAACGGCTGCAAGCTGACAAAAAGTAGGGTTAGATTGGATATTAGGAAGAAATCCTATCCGTTAAATTGGATATTAGGAAGAAATCCAGGGCAGGCCCTGGCACAGGGTGCCCAGAGCAGCTGTGGCTGCCCCTGGATCCCTGGCAGTGCCCAAGGCCGTTTTGGATGGGGTTTGGAGCAGCCTGGGGCAGTGGGCAGTGTCCCTGCACATGGCAGGGGGTGGCACTGGATGAGCTTTAAGGTCCCTTCCAACCCAAACCATTCTGTGACTGGGAGTTGCCCTGGGATTACAAACACACCTGAGCAAGCACTACCCAAAGGAGGTTGCCAGTCTCCTGTCTCAGAGCCTTCAAAGGAAAATGGTTGAAAAACGTGATAAGCAGGTAAATGGCAACCCTGGGGTGATGAGCTATCAAAATCAGATTAATAACACCAGCATTCATTATCAAACTTTGCCTGACATAATACACTTAACCCCAAATTTTAAGTCACTAAAAAAATACTCTCTTTAAATAAAGGGGAAATGTGTTGTAAGCAACTTCTTTTTAATTCACTGCAAGGAATACAATCCATTTCTTTTTAGCTGCAGTTCATAGAAGATTATCTGGTTTACATGGGAAACTGGGGAACGAGCATTCCCTGCAATGAGTCTGCAGAGGGAAAGAAATGACTTCTCAGAAAGGGCCAAGTTCAGGATTTCAGCCTGCACTTTAAGCAGGGGCTAAGAGTAAAGTCCTGCCTGCTGGAATTGTGAAATCTTTGTAAGTAAGTTTATAAGCAAGTATTAGCACAGCTGGCAAAGGCTTTCAGCTAGGAAAAAGTTATTCCACTGGTGAAGACGTGCAGCAGGGAGCAGATGAACTGAAGTCTGAAAAAGATGATTTTTCAGACTTCACAGCCCCCACAGCAGATGGGGGCTGTGTGGACTGGAGGCCTGTCGAGAAGCCACTGCAATATTCATGAAGGACTTTAGGTCTTTAGACCAAAATGCCTTAGCAATAGCTATTAGTAAAATATTTTTTCCTTTATTTTTTTTTTTCCTGTTGCCTGCACAGGCTGGAGTTTTGCAGACAGCTACAATGAAAACTGCTGGAAATGCCAGACAGAGGGAGGAGATGGACCTGGCACAAAATGTGCAGTGAGGAGACAGCTTTGGGATGTCCTGATGGAGCACTTCAACCCAGCAATGGATTTGGGAAGCAGCAGCTTGCCCTGAGCAGAGTGCAAAACTCATAACAGGAAAAGATGCCTGTTCATACCAGGGCTCCACCAAAAAAAGCCTCTGTGAAGAGTCAGGTCACAAACAACTGACCAAAGGAACTCCAAACTCTACATTGGTGAAGAAAAGGAAGGTAGGGGATGAACGTAAATTAGCCAGATTCCCCCAGGGAAGCAGAAAGAGGGGTCTTGTTAAAGCACCAGCTGTTAGCTCCCATCTGTGTGCAATTTCCACTCCTTCCCTCTCCAAAGGATAAAGCCCTTCCAAAAAGGATTGTGAGTGAGCTGGCTGAAAACTGGAGGAGGCCCAAGTGCAAGCTTGTGGTGGGTGCCCCACAGCTCAGAGAAGACCTTGTGTTCCCCACAGGGGTTTGAGGCCAGCTGCCATCTCCAGGCAGTGCAGATGCAAAGGTCACCCGTGACAGGATTGCCCAAGTGTAGGGAAACCACACGGGGAAACCAGAAGTTGCTGAAGCAGCAGAGTCCCCATCCCCAACTGTCCCCAAGGCCCAGGCAAAACCCTGGCCACTCAGCTGCCATCAAAGGTGGGACAGTGACAGCCTGGAAACCACACTGCTGGTGAGAAATAACTCTGTGCCACGGAAAACGTGCACAGCTCAAGTACATGGAACTGCAAGAACAAAATAAACTGTAATTATCAGCCTCATCAGGAGAAATCCAGCCCTTAGTTGAGTTCATGTCTGTATAATAATAAATTATACAGATATGTCAGTGAAATGATCACTGTCTGCAGGGCTGTGGGGCTCTGAGTGACCTGTTGCTTCAGCTACTTGCTGTTTTACCATGGTGGAATGTAGTTAAATTAACTGAGAAAGCTGCTGGTTTGGAGGGGGTTCATCTCACTGTTAACTGGGCTAAGTTTTCTCCTGGACATTTCCAGTGAGTGGGAATAAGAACAATTGCTGACTCTGGGGGCAGCTCACGGTTTGCTCACTGTCCCTCCAGGGTGACAGAGATGAATTGCTGCTCATGTAGACCTTGAGTAAAATTGTGCTGAATCCTGTTCACAAAACCCATCCATGATCCTTCAGGTGTTTGTGCCATTTATACAGACTGGTGGGAATCAGCTGCTCCTGCTGGACCAGTTCATGCTGGTCCAAAGACCATATTCTGCAGAAAAATGACATAATTAGGTAGTGTCTGGTGGAAAGTCACGTCACAGGGGACAGAGGTCTTGTACCTGGTGTCTCAGGAGAAGAGGCTGGCTCTGAAACAGCTCAGTGAGGTAAAGGCTACCAGATGTAGCAGCAGAAAGAAGAGAAAGGTGTAATGTGGCTCTCATGAAAGGCCAGTCCCTTCTCCAGGACTGGAGAATTTGGGAGCCAGCCCTCATCCAAAATGAGGCTGCACTAAAACCAGAGCGAGCCCTCCAGAAGCTCTGTCATCATCACACTGGTCAGATGGCAAGGAAAGAGAAAATCTTATCCTGGAGCACAGCCAGAGGCAACTCTGAACTGCCTGAAGTGCCCTCAAGTGCAGCAGAACGAGATGCCAAGAGACACTTGGGCACAGGGATTGTCTGTTGAAGCCTTCGTTCACAAATAAATCCACTTTTTACCCCGGAGCAGACACCCAGGATAGGACACCAAGGGAAATATGTTCATAGTTGAGAACTATGGTGCCATCAGACTAAAACAGCACCCAAATATCAAAGTAAAACAATGATAACCTGCTCTACTGAACGTCATTCAAAGCCATAAATGTTCAAGAGAGACGTCAGAGAATGACACACAGTCTAACCCGAGATTTGAGGAATGAAAACATCCTCACTTAGGCTATGTTGTTTCTGTCCTTAAAACACAGGCTGAACTTTTGGTAGGAGAATAATAGGCTCCAAATCATTTTAATGAGACAAGAGATGAAATTTGCAGGGACTAGCCATCAATTTGAGAGAAATCATATCCTCCTGGCAAGAGTTTTAATCATCTGATTGTTTCAGGAGACACATTTTGGCACAGGAGCTGTTTGTAGGTGCCAAAAAATTGTACAGGTTTGTTCAAAACTTCACAGAAGAGGCACAGAACTATTATGTCAGCCAATTAATAGAGACTTTTGACTGAAAAAGGAACATTCAATCAAAATTGCCTAAAACAATCCTTTCTCGTGTATCTGAATTCAAAGTACTTCAAAACCAAGGTGATCTCAAGTCACCAGCCCATATCCTGCTCTCCTCTTTCAGGTCTTTATGGCTGCTCTGGGGTGATGATCCATCAGGGTCAGCTGCATAACACCAGCACCTATTATCAAACTTTGCCCCACATAATACACTTAACCCCAAAATGTAAATCTCTACAAAATACTCTCTTTAAATAAGGTGGGAACGCGTCGTGAGAAACTTCTTCTTTTTTTCACTGCAAAGAACACAATCGACTTTTTTTTTTTTTTAAGCTGCAATTCATAGAAGACTGCAGAATAATACCCTGGCTTGTTCTTGTGAATCACTGTCACAAGGCCACTTTGAACCTCCCCTCAGTGCTCTTTAGCCAGCTGAGGACATCTGTGCTGAGCTCTGCTTTCCAGGCACACGGGGAGGAATGTGCATGGACACAGATGTGTATCCACACATCTCTGAGGGTTCCCTGTGTCAGGAGGGCTCTGGAAGGGGTACCCCAAGGTTTCCATACCTAACAAATCCTACCCAGCAATGAGGAAATTGAACAGCCTATATTTTAACAAATACAAACCCAAAGATTTGGTCCTGCTTAGTGCATTGAGCCCACCAGAGTTGTTCATTGGAAGAGAGGCAAACGCTGAGGGAACTCCATAACCCTCCTAGACAGATGCAAAAAAAAAAAAAAAAAAAAAATTGGAAATACCTCAGTGTGTTCCAGCAGCCTATAACAGGAGACCGGCTGTGGAAGAAGAATTGCTGGTATGATCTCAGGACTCAAGCCACTGTAGTCAGCCAGTCTGCCCACAACGATGGGCCAGCCAAGACAATACCAGCTCTATCCTCTACTGATAATCCAGACCCAAACACAAACTGCATCCCCCAGACTGGCCGTGCCACAGAAGCAGGCAGGAGGACGTGGAAACCTCAGGAAGATGGCAGGCTACCTGCTCTCCTAGGTTCAACAGCAGAGAAATTTCTTCTGCTGCTTGCAAAAACTCCTAATGGGGTCAACTGAAATGATGGATGTAAACAGCTCCTCCAGCCACAGGCAGTGCCGGATACTCCTACAAGTACTAAGCTCCTGTGGGTATTACACAACTGCCTCTATTCAGGAGGCTAAAAAGGAGTTCAGTCCTGCTTGTATATGCTGGAATCATTACATACAGTGTTCCCATAAATCACATAAATGGGTGTTACTGTGCCCCTGGTTCGGACAGCTGCTGTTATTATTGAAAACCCTCCTGGCAACCCAAGCCCTGAGCCCATTCGAGCTGAGGCTGGCCTCGGTGCAGTCTGTGCTGGGCTCAAGTCTGTGCCCTGCAACGTTTCCCCAAAAGATTTTGGCAGAGTTGAGGCTGCTGTGCCCGTTCTCCATCACCCAAGGGTGACACACGTTGACACGGAGCCTTGTCACCAGCCACTCACCACGGGGAGCTCTGTCCCCCTCCAGGCTCCACATCCGAGCCTGTTTTCCACTCGGGATGAAACACCTCGTGTGACACAGGCCACTGGGGACAGCCACCCCAACCTTCCTGCTGGGGACAACACAGACACAGATGAGCCTCAGCAGAAGCTCTCAGGGCACCCAGCAAAGCTGCTGGGGACAGAAGACACAAAAGCACAGGCAGCTTTTACCTCAGCCAAAGTGCCACCAGTTATCAGAAGAGACACTTGACCAAACACAGAGACTGGAAAAGACAGAGAGGAGTCCCAGGAGGCAGCAGAAGGCCATGGACACTCTGTCTGTGGTCTTGTTCTGCACATTCCACCCTCAAGTCGGCTCTGTCTGGACCTCTCACCCACACACTAATTTATTCCTGTGGGTTCTCAAGAAATAGGAATTCTGAAACAAGATGTACAGAAAGTTTAGTACATGGTGTTAAAGCTAGCAATCCATCATGTCAGTCCTCCCTCTCCAATGAATTCGTTCTGCTTGTTATTATCATCTGTCTATATTCATAAACAATACCCTTATGATTTTTTCCATGCCTATTTATTTCCTCAGTCACTGACTTGGTTTCCCGAGGCTATCAGAAAATTACATATAAATATTTATATAAACACATCTTTATTTTGAAACGGTCCCCAGCTACTTCTGAATGCAATATGACACCAACCAAAAATCAAGGCATGCTTGGCACATGGAACCCACTACTGAGTATGAAAATGGGTGTAGCTGAAATAGCCCCAGGAAAGGGCCCACCAAAACTCATATCCAGAATATATTTCAGTAAATATGGGGCCCAGGATTGGTACATGGATGGGCAAAACTCTTGGGGAGATGGGAGAACGATTTCATGAGGGGCCATTCGTGCACCAGCCAGATTTGCTGTTAGAGCTGTGGTGCAGCACCACAGTTTATTAAGGGGGTGAAAAGATTGAATTGCACCCCTGGACACATTTCCAGATTAAACCAGGACAGATTTCCTGATTACACCAGGACAGAGAAGACAGCAAGTATTATCTCTGAGGGTTTTTCGCACAGAAAACAGCATCCACCAATTCTTCCATTTTGGGTTATAAAGTAATTTGGAACGAGGAGAAAAAAAACCTTCTGAAAAAATCCCTTTACAGACATGAGAAACTGCCATGTACGGTGCCATGCTGATGAGCCCAGCTATAATCCAATCTTTGCTTTCTGCTGACTGGCTGAGCTCTGGTGGTTTATGATGTCAGAGGAACCCCTCAAAAGAATTATAGCCTTTTAGTCAGCTCTGAACCACGTATTATTATGAATACTAAACTGGTTCAAGCGCTCTTTTGGTCTTGCTCTAACATTAGACAAAGTCTCAAGCAATTACCTATCTCTTCAAGGAATGTGTTTTCCTTGGCGTGGGATCCTGCTGGGAGCAGGAGGGAACATTTGTGGATACAACTTCCCCAGAGCCAGCACACGGCAAGGTACAAACACCAGGACAGGGCTCCCGTCACCACAGCCCCACAAAATAAAAGGCTTCCACCACAAGCAAATCTTATTCATGATAAAAACACATTAAGTAAACAGAGATAGGGGTGATGCAGGCGAGAGGCACATCACGGTGGGACAGTTACTGCAAGTTACTTTGGGGTGGATAAACACTACTTAATTTGAAAACAGATGCCAGCATTAAGCCCAGCAGAAAGAGGGGTTCAGGCAGGTTCCTGCATCCAAGTGGCCCCAGTAAGTTCCATGACAGCAGCAGGACCTTCATGTGTATTTTAAAAGTTTTCTGTTCCAGTATTGGTAGCTGGAGCAGGACCACAGCTCTGTGACTCTGCTTGCTACACTGACCCCTGGTTTTTCTAAGCCTGGCTCGTAACTGCTGAGATTTGGAGAATCTTTTTAGCCTCAACTGACAATTAACTATCTACTTAAAAGCGTGGGGGTTTTTAATGTGAATTTCAACTCACAGTACTCATTGTTCCACAGGAAGAATAAAAACCTATAAATTGTGTCATGTAGGTCATGGATGCAATACCTTTAAGCCAGCACGGTCAACAGGCTGTGCTGTGTGTCAGAGCATCTGCCCAGATCCCACAGGAGTAAAAAGAGAAGTCCTACCAGGCCATAGGAACACTTGGACCTATGAGTTAATTATTGTCTGATCCTACTGAGAAGTCCCAAATCAGTGGGAAGACCATCTATATGTAAAAAGTGAAATGTGGTTATGGAAGGCCAGTGAGAGCCCAAGATCAGACTGCAGAGATGATTTTCTCTCTCACTGCTCTTACCAGCCCTGCAGGATAGCACTGAATCTCTTGGGCTCAACACAAAAACAAAAACCGAGCCTTAATTTCTTCACTAGCTGCTGGCTTCTGCACGGCCATTCCCAGGAGCAGCAGATGCTCTGTGGATCCCAGGTCAGTTCAGCTGAGAGCAGCCAGGGCAGCTCCAGAGCATTGTATTGTTTGGACTCTGATTGTGGAATCTCTGCTCTGTGCAGTCTGTGGGTGGTGACTCGGGTGCTATAATTACCACTCTAATTACATTGGCACGTTTCCTTCTTGGCGAGCCCCATGGAATTACAGTCCCGTTACCTGACCTGCCTTTCTGATAGCCCTACCACAATGGGCTGGAGCCTTTTGCTTTTGGCCTGGCCACAAGCTGGTAAGCTTAGTGTGAATTGGAAGGCCAGGAATGCCAAGGTAGCTTTTTGGTTTTTTTCCCAGAGCAAAAAAAATGTTGTCAACGTCCGCTTTGACTGCAGGTTTTACTTGTGGGTCCTTCACAAGGTGAGGGGGAGGAATGGAGGAACCAGAACACTGAAAGGATCTGGCACTTCAAAGGAGAAGGGACTAGCAAATCTTGCCCATCTTTAACTTCTGCCTCATGTAACTGCGTCACAAACGCACAAAAACTGGGTGTGTCTGATAAAAATGTCATCTGGGACACTTGCTCAAATTATTTGCATTGGGCTTTGGCATTAATGTCATAGTGGTAATTCTCATCTCTCCTTTAGATACTGCTTCAGGATTTGATGGGTTCAAAACCCCAAAACCACCCTGCTGTGTTGCACATGGAGCCCAGCTCACCTCTGGATTTGTTGCTGCCCGTAACTGAGCACATAAATCACATAAAACCAAGAGGATACTTTATGTACCATGTGGTCTTCAGTGTTTTCACCCAGAAAACACTTCTTTGCTCTCTTCTTTCCCAAAACCAAACAGGGTTTCTGCAGAAGAGCTGTGAGGAGTTTCCATGCTCCTCCAAGCTGGATCCCACACTGCAGCCCTGGGTTGGGAGCCAGAGCTGTGTCCCAGCAGGCCGTGGTCTGGATGAAACCAGAGACTCCACTGCAAATCTTTTGCAGATCCTCCTTCCCTTTATAGCACTCAGGGGGATTCGGTTTTGGTGACTTTGCTGAACAATTCTCTGAATCAAAGCTGCTTCTTGAAACTCTCCATTTTTTCCTGATGGGTTTTTCTCCCTGCTGATTAGGAGCCAACCTGGGAATAGGGGTGTTACAGGATGTTCAGCACTTCTCTGTGTCAGGCTGCAGCTGCCTGAGGTAGCCACTTCACTCGAGGAAATTATTTGAGGTTTTCTGAGAGCCTCTTGACAGTAGGTAAAGATTGTTTCAGCTTGTGGGAGTGCCAGCTAGAAGCCTCCATAACCTGAATGACATGCAATGTCATAAAAACTCCTGCTAAAACTCACTTTGTCCGTGCAAGATGCTGGTTCTGACGTCAGGGTCTGTCATTTCAACCATCACCGAGCAGCTCATCTGGATAAGAACTGGCAAGTTGGAGGTGGCCTACAAGTATCTCCTAACAGGAGACCCTTCCATGGATTATTTTAGCTAAAAATGTAACTCTCCACATCTTGCAGATCTCTTCCCCATTCTCTCAGGGCAGAAAAAAATGTAGTGCTGTGAGAAAAAGGGGGAAATGGATGATTTTTTGGCCAAAGCTCTTCTGTGGTGACTAAGCAGACTGCAGTCTGATATGTCTCAGTCTGAACAGCCCCACTTTGATGACCCTGTCACACATAATTACCAACAGAACTTCCATTTTTTCTTTAGCTTGTGCAGTAGTCCCAGAAATCCTGACTGTTGGGCATTATCTGCCTTATATGAGTTGTAATCGCATCACATTTTTGCTTATATCCACCAGTAATAGAAAACATGCATATCTTCAGTTTGACTTTAAGAATAAAGTAAATATATAATTCTGGCAAATTGTTTGGAATTATAGTTTAACAGCATCTGGTTCAGATATTCTGTAGTAAATTGTTGGCACAGGCATTGCCACATTTTTTTTTATTATTATTATTATTTGAACCAAAATGTTCTCAGAAACATGTGTTTTTCATCCAACTTCCATGTAATCCATTTTATGACAGCCACAAAGCTGACGAAGTTTGAAACTTAAACTACCTGGGCAGAAGGGATTGTTTCTGGACACTCATTACACAGCTGATTAACTGAGGAATAAGCAATTCTGGCATGTAACCCGGCGTGTCAGTTGTTTTGGCTTTTTGTCTCAAGGAGCTGTCTTTCTTGAAATACCTCCCCAGGTACAATGTGTACATTCCACCCTGTTTTGCTCACAAATTACATACCTGTCTTTTATGTCAAGTCCAATAGAGCTGCACCAGGTTTTCTTATTCCACATTAAAAGTAACCAATTACTTGAGTAAATACCTGTTTTAAAAATATCTCAGAGTGGTTTCCTGCCACTCTAAATACTGAAATATTTGGCAGCGTTTCTGACTCTTACAAATCTTTCCAATAGTTCATATTTTATCAAAGAAGCCACACCAGCTTTAAACCTGTGCATAACTCATTGAGAACATTTCTCAAATACATGATTTTTACACAAGCAATCAGGAAGAGAATGTCTGTGTCATTTTTAATATAATTAGCTTCGGCTTTTCATGCATTTCATTTTCTGTGACTTTATTGTCAACTTCTGCTCGTTCCTCATGAAAACTAGTTACCAGAAATTCAAAATCGATGATGGGAGGGGAAAAGTGGCTTAAAATACAACCCTTTGAAGCCTCCCAACAGACCTACATTTACCGAGCCTAACAGGTTCTCCAGTGTCAAATCCCATTTCAGTCACTGTCAGCAGCTTTATTCGCACCATCCGAGAACCAACTTGTGGGAATTAAATCAACGTGTTCCCAGAGCAGGTCCCACACCAGGAGGAACCAAGTCCAAGAGGCAGCTTCCCCCGATCTCCTGACCACGTTCCCAGCAGGGCTTTGCAGCTCTGGGCTGGCCTCGTAATGATGTGTCATTTGCAAGTCAGCACCTTGCGCTAAGCCTCGAGGTGGGAAAATTACCCAGGAGAAGAGGCAACACCAAATTCCCCTGCCTTGCTTATTTTCTCAAGTCTGATGAAATCCCACTGCGCTGCTGGGGCCGCGCAGCACAGCTCACTCTAACTCTGCTGTGAAATGCGTTTAGTCACAGATAGAAAGCCCAGAATCCAGACCTTGGCACACCTTCCCCACAGCATCCTCTTCCCTTTTGAAGTCATCGGCCTCTCCATCCCTCAGAACTGGGTGTGCTCGCTCTCTGCCTGTGTGCTGGAGCCTCTTGCACAGCATTCCTCAGCCTTCACCTGCCTGCAACGGCCTTGCAGGGACACAGCCCTCTTAATAGTCATGAGGGCAGCTCATCTCCCTAAAGACGCCAAACAATGAAATGCTTCCCATTTCAAGGCAGTTGCAAAACGCTCGTGCCACTGCTTGATCATATGAAGGCTTAATTGAATTATGAAACACTCTTGAAAAGAAAAGCCTGTGTATGTTAACCAGAAGGGAGCTCAGAGCGTATTCCTGAAAGCCAACAGGTGTTCAGAACTTCTAGCAGGAGTTAGGATCCTCTCCAAAGTGTTACTGCTCAAATATATCCTCAAATGCCTCGCAGCAGGGCACCATCCTGCAGTCAGGCTCCTGCGTCCACCCAAGCTCCCAGTGCTGGAGCAAAGCTGCAGGCTCAGTGCCTTTGGGATTCAGGCATCCCAAGTGCCCTGGAATCCAGCCCCTAAATCACTGGAATTGGTAGCTGTTCTATAAAATTACCTGGCAGTCGATCACGCTGCCAGGGAGGGAGTCACACCACGCTCCGAGAAGCGCCAGATTTGCTGGAGCGTGACCTGTGGCTCCCTCACAGCGCTCACCTCTGAAGTGCAGCCACAGCTCCCTGACTCCCTGAGGAAGGGCTGGGTGGCACCAGGTCCTCTAATCCCAGGAGAACCCTGAGGAGTGACCTGGAGAGAGAGAAAAGCAGGGGAAAATCCCACAGCTCTGAGTGCCACCCGCTGCCCAGCTCTGCGTGCTGAGCAGGAGGAGATGGGAAATGCTCAACGTGCTGACAGCCGGCAGATTTCTTCCCCAAAGTGACACGAGGAGGGGCTATTTTAGGCACGGTTTTGGTAAGGGAAAGATATTAAAATAACCTTGATTGGCGTGATTAATACAATATGGGCTGAAAAAGAGGAGCAGCCCACTAAGGCAGCCAGGGCTGCAGGGTTTGAAGGACACGCTCTGAGAAATTAGGAGACCTGACTAGAGAAATCAGTCAGGGAGAGGAACATGGGGTCTGGAGGATGGAGACTGCACAGAATTCAAAAGTCAAAAGGGTAAAACACGTCCAAAAATTGTAACTTTAAAAAGAGGCAGAAAGATTGATGAGGAATGGCTGCAGGAGGACACCAGACTGAAAGCAGCACGGAAACAGCATTATGAGAAAGCATCGTTTGCCAGGCACCAGGAAAAAAAATATATTTTATATAAATATAATACAAACTTGCTGGTTAGAAGCAGTGTTACCTCCTGCAACAGAGAAAAACAGCCATCCCTTAAATTCTCCTGCCCGAGTTCAACTCATTCAGCCCCTGGTCTTTCAACACTCGAGCTAAGTTAGACCTAGCAAAGGCAATTAAATAGCAAAACTCTTCAGCAGTATAAATAGTAAGAGAACAAGGACAAGAGAAGGGCCAGGCACTCCGGGTGAGGTACAAATGAAGAAGAAAAAGCTATTCCTTTAATAGCCCTGCTGTCAGGAAGGGCAGAGCCCATCTCAGGGGCACGGGGGCTTTGCAGACATCCGCACTGGCACAGCCAGCTCCTTAGAGGAAAGCTGCAAGTTGCAGTTCCGAAGGCAGCAGCATGTTGATAAAAGGGAATTTCCACACCAGCTTGGCACCACCGTTAAGAATTGCAACCTTAAAAAAAAAAAAAAAAAAAACGACGTTGCGATGTCAAACCCTCCGGAAGGATAAAAAATTCAAATAAAACTTCGCACGGCTCCAGCCCCCAGCACACAACCCCCGTGGGCCTGAGACAAAACCGGGGGAAGCCGGGGCTGCGAGGGGGTGTCAGGACGTGCCTGCTGGTGCGTAGCCGTGGAGCCATGGTCCTGCGGCGCGGTGTCACGTCCCGCCGAGGAGACCCTTGCTCGGGGAGGTGTGAGTGGATTTCCTCAAGTGCATTTTGACAGCTGTGAGGAAGCGGGCGGCGGCAGCAGCTGGAGACA
>VXAX01007966.1:87304-97501 GCA_013399835.1 Leptocoma aspasia
GTGGCGGGGGGGTCGTGAGAACTCCGGCAGGGCTCCGCATTTCCATCCGCGGCTCCTCTCTCTGCCTTGCAGCGGGTGGAAATTAGACCGAAAGTTGCTGTAAAGACTTGCAAATGGACCGCATGGCAGAGGGGGAGGCTGGGGATGGCTGAAACACGCTGCGGTTCCAGGGGGATTAGGCTGGCTCCCAAGGGCGAACTTTAATTAAAGGTACCACAGGGCACAGAGTACAGGAATTCTTAGCATCCTCAGTTCTGGTCTAAAAGCTGCCCCTGTTTAACTTTATCCCCAGGCTTTTTAAACAACCACCTTCCCCCTGGCAGTACTACTACATCCATTTTTTTTAAAGGACCAGAAGCTGTCATGTTAAGAATTAGATTTTTGGGTTGGTGGGGTTGGTTTGGTTTTGCTTTCTTTTTTTTTTTTTTTTTTTGAAAGTGAGTATTAGACAGCATTTTTTTGCAGTATTACGTAACATCTGAAAGGGCAGAATAAACACAGATGTAACTGCTAGCTCCAGTACATCATTTTATGTACTACATATATGAATATAAATCTTTTCTATTGATTTCTGCATAGCTGAGCACACAGTTGCATTTTTATACAACTCTTGGTGCAAAGGACTTTATGTATCAGTGGGAGTTTTGCCATTAACTTGACAGATATCCTGACAGGCAAAACCCAGTGGTCTGTAAAAAACATGGTGCTAAATGGCCAGAAACTTGCTCAAAGTACCAAAACCGAAAAATTTTGGCTGGCTGGGTCCTGGGCTTCTCATTTTGGCACTTAAATTTGCTGGGGGGGCTTTGCACAAGCCAGAGAGCAAAAATCATGCCTGTCCTTTGCTCCTGAGGAATTCAAGAGCATGAGACAGTTCTCAAGTGAAATAGCTTGACGTAAGCATAGTGGATTTGGCATTTACTTCTTGGATATCACTTTCATAACGTAATAAACCCAAGTTTTGGCCTAATTCCTGTGAAAAACGGGCACGCTGCGGGTACGATTAACCATTGTCACGCATTTTTCTCTCAAACTGATGTTGGTAGCAAAACAACTCTGTCTCCCCTACCCACCACCAGCTCCTGTGAAGAGTTCTTCAAATTAACTCTAACCAATACTCGTTTTAGCTGAGATCCAGCACTGCCTGGTAAATGCTGGCGATGTGGGATGTGGAGTGTTTGAATGCTTTGAGAACAATTCTTGCGAGATCCGAGGCTTACACGAGATCTGCATGACATTCCTGCACAACGCTGGAAAATTCGATGCCCAGGTAACACGGGGAGATGTCCTACCTGTCTGCTTGCTTCTAACACACACTTGGCATGCACTGCAGCTCCTTAACACGTCTTTGCCCAAAAAATTCCCAGAACTATGGAAATTCTGCCATGATGCACTAGGAAAAATTCGCTAGGAATTTTTCTGTCAAAAGGTCCAGAATCAGGACCTCAGGACAGTAATAAAGCAGCAACCTGTCCTAGGAGACAGGCTGGCTGTAGCTGCAGATCCCTGGATCCCTTCCACCTACTGTACCCAGGATAACTGCAGCAGAACCCTTCATGGAGCCAAACATGATTTTCAGAAACCTGGGCGGCTTAAACCTCTACACCATGTTTGTTCAAAGCCAACTCTGAGATGCAGCTTGGGCTCCCAATTCAGTTAGAATTATCTCAGTATTTCCCAACGAGCAGTTACTAAAGTTGGCCCTCAAGACTTGCACACAACCAGCCCAGGCAACCTCCTAAAGCTGCTGTACCCAAACAAGCCTCGGGTTCGAGCACTGACATTAAAATACGTTACTTCCATGGTATGTGGTATTAAGTTTGTCTCCTTCATTTTCTCCCCAGACCATTTATGCATCATTGAGACATCCTGTTATTATGTCTTGTAAACCTCCTCTCCCATTTCAGTGTGGAGGGAAGGGAACATTCCGACGGGCCAGCGGCATTTGGCCCGACCAGGCAGTTTACAGAATAACTTGACTAAAAGCACCAGCCACATGGCACTGCTAAAAGCATGGCACAAAGTAGAGCTGTCCTCAGGATCCAGCCTGTCCCATGAGGGCTGGTGGGACCACCCAGTAGGGAGCACATTTTTGAAGTGCTGGAGCTTTAGGTTCAAGTGCTCAAGGATGTACAAAGGGCCTGGCTGCTCATTAAACGGGGAATTGCTGCTTTTGTGGGTATCTGAAAACCTTCAACCTAATTTCCAAGTGGCTTCCAGAAAATACTAATTTATTTTTGCACAATATTTCTGTCAGTGAACAGAGTTGACCAAAGGAGTGGGGAAGGAAAGTTGGGAAGGCAGGGAATGGTGCCTGTGGAGGCTGAGAGTAGCCATTGATGCCAGATCCCCAGATACTGCTCATCAAACACAGCCTGTTTCACATCCAGGCTGTCCCCAGTGCAGAGCAGATTTAAACCCCCCCTGGAGCTTTCTTTAACATGAAGGTGACTTTAGCCTCTGCTGTGACATGGCTTTTCTCAGCTCCTCTCCAGTATCATCCCCAGTTATTTCAAGCTGCATTAAATGACAAGACTAACACTGGCCATTTTCTGTTCTCTGCTCTGAAACCTGAGAATTGATGTCAGTTTGGTTTTATATAAGAATTCTCTTTTTCATCCCTATGTGCCTACTTTGTGTGTGTGTCTGTGTGTGTTTGATTTCCTAAAGGGAAGGGCAGGAGAGTGCCTTCGGTGTGGGAAACAGAAAGGGGTGAAGCAGCTCCTTGATGAGCAAGAAACATTTCTGGCTTGAAACAATTTGGGGACAAATCTGCTCGCAGGTCGGAGTGAATCTTATTTGGTGTCAGTGGAGCTGGGCCAGTGCACTCTTGGGATAAAGGGCAGCAAGGATTTGGTCTTCATGGAGCACCTGCATAAAAGAATCTGAGGCTGATGAGGAGGTGGAGGGAGGGGAGGAGGCTTCCATGGGCCTATTCTCAGCAAAGCACAGGGAGTCTGAGCAGACCTGTAGCTGCAGGGTCTAATAAAAGAGAGAAGGGATAGATTTGATGCCCACCAAGCAACTGAGTGAAGGAATCACAGTGGTTAAAGAGATGCTGCTAAAGCAGCTTTCCTCCACCTTATTTTTTAGCTTCTTGGTGTGATTTTCTTAATCTCACTTAGAATTTCTTGCAACAGACATGAAGACATTGTAGGATTATTATGATTATTATTCTTATTAGTGCTGTTTTGAGTCCCTCTCTGAGGAAGAAAATACTGATAGCTGGGGAATAGGGCAGGTGCATATAGGTCGTGCATAAATGTCTCTGAGTTTGTAAACTAATTTTAAAATAAAAGAACAAAACCCTGCAGTTACTGAATGGCTATCTGCTTGTGGTCCTGAGGAGCTCAGCCATGGCAGGATGCCCTCTCCTTTGTGTGAGCCTGTTCTGCTGCCACCCTGGAAGCAAATCAATCCAGTAACTCTGGCACTGAATTACTTCAAGGTGCTTACTTTTGCTCTTTCCCTCGCTGGGCATTCAGCTGTTGGAGCAGAGGAGACCTCAAAGTAGCAGTGAGGAAGCCCTGGGTGTTTCAGGTCCACTGGGATAGCAAAGCTGGGTAACTTGGCAGGGTCTTTAAGGGCAGAGAAACAGAGAAGAAGGGGAAAGCCATTAAGTGATATCCTTAGCACTGTAATAACCCTTGACATTGTCCTGCAGAGAAGCAGCTGGCTGGGCATAAATCCGCTGCTGTGCTTAATGGACAAAAATACAGACCTACTCCATTTCTTTCCTTCTCAGGGAAAATCCTTCATTAAAGACGCTCTGAAGTGTAAGGCTCATGCCTTGAGGCATAAATTCAGCTGCATCAGCCGTAAGTGCCCTGCCATTAAAGAGATGGTGTTCCAGTTACAGCGGGAGTGCTACCTGAAGCATGACCTCTGCTCTGCTGCCAAGGAGAACGTCCAGGTCATTGTGGAGATGATTCACTTCAAAGACCTGCTGCAGCATGAGTAAGTGCCTCCGTGCTGGTGCAGTCAGAGCGTGGGAGCTCCTTCCAGGAGTGCCAGTGGGCTGTGCATCTGCCCAAGAGCTGTTTCACCTCCTTCTGGCCTTAAGCACCTCTTGTTTTCCCATGTACAGCACCAAGGTAAAGCTCTCTCTGCAGGGCCCCTTGAAGTTTGTGTACCAAGGGTGAGATGTGGCTGGGGAAGGAGGTGAAATGAGTTGGATCTGTCAGTCTCCTTGGTGCTCTAGCAAATACACCATCAGTGTCTGCCATTTCCAGAGGCATCTCACAATTTTTTTGTCGTTTTCTGCGCTCAAAGGCATCATATTGACCCCAGTATCCTGTTAGAGGTGACAATTAGAGAAGGGGGAAGAAGGTTTATGCAAAGTTGTCAGCAAGATGATAATTTCTTCTTTAAATACATACTTTGAAATGTCTTGTAGTTAATTGTCCCTGAAAGAGCTGCAGTCCCCCAGGTAATCTCCCATTCATCTTGTTCTTTATTAATCTCAGATGCTTTTTAATAAAACATGGGGTTGTGCAAAATGAAGGCACAAGTCAGATTTTTGAGGACTTCATTCCTCTGACTGGGAGCACAGCTGTCCTCCAAGGAATGGCAGGCACAAATCCTACTTGGAATTGATCAAAGCTGCTACATGACAGCAACAAACCAAGCACAAGCTGTTTGTACTGACTTTTGTGCACAAATGCAAAAATCAGAGCCTGTTTTTCTTGCAGGTGAACGTCTCACTCTTGAAAAAAGAAGGCTGAGCCACAGCCTGGCATCAGGCTTAACCTTAGAGCATCTTCCTACCACACCTCTGTGCCTTGACATTAGCACAGAAACTCCAAATCCCAGCAGTCATGAGAGACAAATATTTTTGCAGAATCACTTCTTTGGGAATTTTAGCCTTGCATTTTATTTTTCTCACTACCCAGAGGAGCTGTGCTCTGATTGCCTTAGTGCTGAAAACCCACCCCCCACTAATATTGCAGCTGCAGTTGCAGAGAGATGCTTCAATGCCAATTTACTCACATAAATCCTGTGCTGTGGTTTGTTCAAGCTGGACATGGTGGCCTGAAAGCAAGGCCCTTTCCCTGGGCATTCCTGAGGCTGGGATCAAAGGCACGGCTGGGGGCAGAGCTGCTGTGCCCAGGGCCATGGGCAGCATCCTGCTGGCTGAGGGAGAAGGGCAGCAGGGCTCCATCCTGCCCAGCAGCACCTCTCTGGGCACTGCCTGGGCTGTGTCAGCAGCTATAAATTGGGTACTTGGCACCAATTAACCCCCCCATCATTTGGGGATGAAAAGAACTGTGCGAGCCAAAAGCCTGTCCGAGGAGGAGTGAGTTATCCTTATTTTATGAACAGGCTCAAACTGGAATGCTCAGAGGCAGCTGCTTATTTCTGGGGAGCTGAACTGGGGGGTTGTTGGTTGGAGAAGAGAGGGTCATTCAGCTGAACACCTATAATTTGCATGATCTCATTTAGTGCTTCCTACACTCCAGCATCTCCCGGAGTGGGAGCTCGGCTCTCCTCTGCGGGACTCCCCAAATAGAACCAGCCAGCCTCCTCCCCTCCCCTAAATTTAGAGGCCATCTCTGAAGCTCTTGAACTAAGGAACTTGTTCGAGATCAATAGGCAAGTGTGGCAGAGCTGGAAATAAAATCACATCTGCTGACTTGCAGCCTTGTGCTCAGTTCAGGTACTCTGGTCAGGCCAGCTGAAATGCAGGAAGTAAAACAGGCAAGGAGAAATGGGCCACTATTAATCCACAGGGCTCTGGCAGGCTCTGAATACCTGAAATATTTGGCAGCTGAGCCACTTTTTAGTCATACCAGCGACCTTTTTTCTTACAAAGATTTCTGCAAAGGTTATGTCCAATTTCAAGAAGTCATTTCTTGGGAGCGAGGGAGGTTTATATCCTTTTGCTGGATCACTTTGTATGCAACATGCTCAGCTCTCTCTTATCTCCTACTTTACATTTAAAACAAAAACCTGAGGGCAGAGAAGCAAGTGGCAGCTCTCAGGCTTGTTCTCTGTTTTGTTCTGACTGTTCTCTCCCGATGAGTGTTCGGAACGCGGTCGGGCGGTGAAGCCTCCTCCTGAGTCAGCTGTGAGGGTCAGGCTGATTTGCTATGGTGGAAGTGGTGACAGGCCTTGGCACATTGGTCCCTGCTGCATTCCAAGTGACTTTTTTTTTTTTTTTGGAGCAGGAGGAACAATCCAACCATGGGAAGTATTTTGAGATAGAGGGAATAGGTGGCTCTCCAAGATTAGTGATTCAAAATGAGTTTAAGCAGTTGGTAAAGTTAGACACTGATGATAATCTGTTGGTTTTCCTCATCTCTTCTGTATTAAGTTACTGAGAAGAGATTTAGACTTGTCCACAGCCACCAGAGCTGGTGGATGGGGTGCCCAGGAGGTGCACCCCCACCACCCACCCACGACTGCTGACCTTGGGCAGCTTTCCCCTTGTGCTGTGGATGGTTCCTGCCATGGAAGATTTTTAAGCACGTCCTTCTGGGCCTGCAAGCAGCTGAGCCGTTGTGTCAATAGACAACATCAATATTGACCCACAAAACTTGTGACCACAACTATTTTAAAATTGCTGCACTCGGTGACCTGTGGCTGAGAAGCCCAAGTGCCTGTGCTCGAGCTGCTGCTGCCTTGGGGACACTCAGGGGTGGGTGGGAAGCACAGAGGGGATTGAGCCAGAGCATGTTTTGAGGCCTTGTTTGCCTGGGAAAAGGTGGATACTAATAGCTCTGTAAGGAAATGAAGAACTAAAACTTGGTGTGGGAAGAAAAAGTGCCACCAAAGTGGATTCCATTTGTCTGAGCTCTGTTCAGGCAGATCCTGGGTCCAGATAGGATCTTGCCTGTGATGGAGATCAACACCCGGTGCTCCAGAGATGATGAGGAAAGCCAGAGAATCTCTAGCTGAGTATTTGTTGCTTTCACAGAGGTGAGAAAATGCCTCCCTCTTGCAGGCTGGGGGTGGTGAATGCTCTGTACCTGCCCAGAGGCAGAGCCTGTTTGGTGAAGCTGATGGCTCTGGACAGGAGCAAGTGTCCTTTGCCTCGTGTCCTGAGTAATAAAGATGGGAGGGTATGGAAAGAGATGGAGGCAGAAGGCGTGAGACAGTTCTTCCACTTGCCAAGCAAGACCTCATCTGTTCTCTGGTGAACATTCCAGTTCTCCCAGAGTATCTCCAGGGGGTGAGCAAGCAAGATCAATCCAGAGAGGCTTTGACAGGATGCCACTGTGCATTTCCTGCAGCGTAATGGCTGATTAGAGTATGGGATTTTCCATAATTAATGTGGGCAGAATTGCTGCTGAGTCAGGGGGTGCCAGGGGCTCACACCACTGCGTTTGCTGTGCCCAGGGAGGGTAAGGCAGATTCTTCACTGATTCCCTGGGATGGCTTTTGACTTTCCTCTCACTGCTCCCTTTACCCCCAGGCCTTACGTTGACCTAGTGAACATCCTGCTCACCTGTGGCGAGGAGGTGAAAAAGGCAATAACCAGGAGTGTCCAGGCCCAGTGTGAACAGAACTGGGGAAGTCTCTGCTCCATCCTGAGCTTCTGCACCTCGGCCGTGCATGGAGACGCCGTCCTGGGAGCCGAGAAGAAGGCGGGGGAAGGCAGCAGGGCCGCTGCTGGCCGTGGGGACATGGTGGCCCACGCTGACCCCGAGCACAGGGAGAGCTCACGAGCAGCCAAGGGAGAGAGAGGTACCAAGGGCCACTCCAACGCCCGGGTCAAAGCTGGGGGCCACAGTCCCAAAGGGGCCCACGGGATCCTGGACCGGGCAGACGAACTGTCCGACTTCTCCGACATCCGGAGGTGAAAAAAGGCACCAGCTCCCCCTTCCCCCCCACCCTCCTCCTCCCCTGAGCTCCATCCTCCTGTCTATGGACATTCCAAAGCATTTCCCATTCAGAGGTCAAGCACAGGGCATTGCAAGATATCTATGGACCTCGGCATCAGTGTGTATATAGTAGCAAAGGGAGAGCAGTGGCAATGGGTTATCGATCCAGCAAACTCGGCACTCGGGTGGCAAAATGTCTCCAGCTAAATTCTTTCCCCCTTTTTTTGTGAAACGGACATCATCTGAAATTTAGGATCTTGTTTGGGGGTTGTTGGGTTGGGTTTGGTTTTGGGGTTTTTGTTTTGTTTTGTTTTTGGTGTTTTTTTTCTTTTGGGTTTTTTTTTTTCCCTTTGGTCTCCTTGGCAGGGGAGAAGGTTCCAAGCGGGCTCTGCCAGGCTGCATGTGGCTGCTTGTGGCTTAGCACCTCCAAAGGTTCAGGGCACAGCCTTACAGCAGATGGCTGAATTCCAGGGGGATTTGGTTTCTGCCTGTGGCTGGGAACGCCAGAGCTCGGGGCTCTCTGTGTGAAGCTCTCTAATGAAGTAGCTGCCCCGTCTCTGGCACAGGAACCATGTGGTCTGGAGCTCCACCACTTTCTCTGAAGTAACTTCTGAGCCATTGTTCCCACCTGGGCGACGCTGCCTGGTTTTAAGTGCCCCCTGTTAGTTTTTAACAACTGCATAACTTGACACTTGCTGATCACAGAACCATACCCAGTCACTTCAAAGGCAAGTAATCAGCTTCCAGACAAGGCAATGTGACTGTTAAGACTTGCACAGGGTGGAGGACCCCCAAAAGTACTCTCATGGGCCTCTGAAAACCCTGTGCATACTCTCTGCTTCCATCTGCCCCCTCAGTGATACAGGTCTTCCACCCTTACAGCCCAAGCCTAAAGGGGCAGGTGTGGGCTCAGACAGCAAAGGACCCTATAAATCCCCATATATTTAGTTTTTGTTAGGGCTGCATTGAAGGCCCATCAGAAGCCTGTCTCTCTTTAGCAGTATGGTGTGGTTTGCTGGGATGTGGAGCCCCACTCTAACCTGCCTATAGCTTGGTTTATCCAAATGCCAAAGACAAGGAGAGGGGATTGACTTGGGCTTTTTAATTCTTGTGCAGGTAACGACGACCAATCTCCACAGAACGAGTTAGTAAAGGTGAAGAGTTTCAAAGGTTAAATTGTCTTTAAGTAGTTTCAAGTGTGAATGAGGTGTTTGGCCATATCTCTCCTACCCCCTATGCAATTGTTATTCTCAGGTTGCAGCTCTGCAATCCTATATTCCCAGATATTGTACTGGAAGTGGAGGCTGCAGCACCCACAGGGACAGGAGGGTGAGCTCTCAGCTTCCTCTAGAGGAAAAAGGGAGGTTTTCTTAGAAAGTGGGAATCACACTGGGGATTGGAGCCTTCTCATTTGGAAAGTTTGGGAGGAAAGCTGTGGGGGCAGGAAGGCAGTTCAGCAGAGACAGAACGTACCCAGTGAACTAACGTACGTCTTGCTGCATGGTGGGAAGGAGCTGCATAAACAGGAGAGGAGGGTGTTGGAATTTGGCTACAATTTCCAACTCAGATTTCAGTTCCTGCTAAGTGAGCACGGCTCCTAATAGCTACATTCAGGGTTTAATGCAGGGATCCACCCGCAGAACTTGGAGGCACTGCTTTAAATAGCAGCCACGTAGGAGGCAAGAGGGGACAGTTGAGTTGAAAAGGTGTCTCTGTGATCACCAGGTCTTTGCTTAAAGACATGGCCTTGATCCTGCCCGATTTTAGCAAAGTTCTGTGATGAAATTTTCGTTTGGTTTCAGTGGGAAGAGCTGGGATCAGGCCAGGTGCTGTAGCAGCAAGGACCATGGTGATGGTGCAGTGAGTGTGGCATCTGCCCCGTGGGGCTGGTGACAGCTCAGCCACCCCTGGGGCACCCAGGCTGCCCCACAGAGCAGCCTGGTTTGGGGCTGACTCTTGGCCACCTCCTTTCCTCCAAAAACCTGCTGGTGGTACCCTAAGAAGGTTTCAGGCGTGTGCCTCCGTGGGTTCCCTGCAAGTGTCCTCTCCCCCTTGGTGGCACAGAACCACCACGAAGAACAAGCTCAAACCAAAAAGACAATCCAAGCATTTTAGCACAAAAAAAAAAAAAAAATTAAAAAAAAGCTGACATAAGCCAGAAACAACAACTTGCTACCAATGTTCTTGCATTGAACTAAAATAAGATCCCTCTGTCATTAGAGGTCTTGATTCATCAATGGGAACCAAACAGAGATCTACATCTTTGAATGTCTCAGTCAACATATCACCTCAGCATGCATACAGTTTTATTTGTATTCATTGGTTCTGTGGGGAAAATTGTGTATTCCCCTTGTTTAGTCAATGAAAATTGGGG
>VXAX01007966.1:97540-120981 GCA_013399835.1 Leptocoma aspasia
GGGGGGGGGAACAAGCTGTGGGTGGGAGGGATTTTTGTATAAGGCATCATTTTTTTTTTCATCTGTGTGTGAAGATTTTATGTGTTCATCTACTGATTCCACATATGCTATTATTGTAAATATTTAACATTTCTATTTATTATAGTGTCCCCATTTAAAAAAAGAACACTGCTGGCTATGATAATTTAAACGTATGTCATGACCTGTGTTGTATATATTCATGCCACTAGTATGGTTTTTTTATGTTTAAAGCTGCATAAATATAGTTTTATACAGTTCCATAATGTTATTGACAGCATAAATCATTTATTTATTGTTAAACCTTTCTTTCATATCTAACAGATAGGGTGTGTTTTACCTGAGATTATTTTATTGTGACATCTACATAGCCTTAATTCTTTATTAAAAAAAAAAGGAGAAAAAAAAAGTCCATTTAGATACTGTATGATGCTTTAATTAACATTCCTTATGAACTTGCTGTTCATGAAGGAGGTTTAGCTTAAAAGCCAAGGTATGAATGTTTCCTTTATGCTTTGCATCTGGAATGAGCCTTGTTCTGGAATGAAAATACTGCGAGAGAAGCAAAACGCCTACAGGAAAAAAGATAGCAGTAAACCCTGGAAAATGCTGTCCTAACTTACAGTGCTGAACTAAAAGGAGAAAAATAAAATAAAATAAATAAATAAAAGACAAACTGTCCTTAATTCCAAATCTCTGGGAGAAAAACATACTAGTTTTATCTCGTGTAGAGTTTGCAGCCAAATAAGCTTGTAAATAAAGAAAATGCATATGGCTTTAGACAAAGCTCTGTACCTTTCACACACTATTATTTTCCTTAAACACTAATAAATGTTTTGAATAAGTCTGTGGCTGGGTTTTGTTTAGCTGGAATTTCGGCTGCTGTGAGATAAGGGGGTAGGAAGAGCCCTGTGAAGCTGAGCCAGCAGCTGCAGCCAAGGGGGGCTGAGGTGATCTGGCTGCTCGTCCCCCACAGCCAGGCAGTGGCAGAGGGACGTGGGGACAGAGCCAACCCTTCCTCTAGAGCAGGGCACGGGTCCCTCGTGTGTCATTCCCCGGGAGAGGGAGACCTTGCTGGCTGCTGATCCGGGACCTGGAAGCATGGTTTGAGGCAGGAAGGGAGATGCAGAATCAACTCTGGGTGGAAAACAGGGAGCAGAAGCTGCTCTTCTCAAGCTCAGACAAAGCCCCTTCAGGAGCTTTTCCCATGGATTGGGATCACTGCAGCTTGTCAGAGCCACCTCATGGCTTTAGATCAGCAGCTGAGGTTAGGGAAGGAGCAGGGGGTGCAGCTGCTGGGGGTTTCTCCTCACTGCCCTGAAGATCCTGGATTCCCAAAGCTGGGGAGCTGGCACACCAAGCTCAGCCAGGCTGGCTTTAGGCACAGCCCAGCATCCCTAAGTGCATCCCAGAGGAGCCAGGGAGGGGATCTGTGGCTGACCACAGCACCTGCCTGTGGGCAAGGTGTTGGCAGCCCCCAAAGCCCCAAGTGCTGGATTCCAGCCAGACCCATTAACAAATACAACAGCAAACCTTTCTGCAAGCTGCAAGAGCTGATAAGATTTGTCCTGCACGTATGAGAGACTCGGTTCATGTCACACAGCAAGTTACCCCTTCAAGATTTTACCCTAAAACCAGAGGACATCCATTTTCACTCCCCACTGGCAGCTATTAATAACCTATCAGTAAGTACCAGCCAGTGGCTCTGTACAGGGATGTCACAGGAGCTAGAATTCTCTCTTAAATCAGATATCAAAATCTTAGATGCTTACTGGAGCTTCAGCAAAGGAGAAAAGCAAAATCCTAAGGTTTACAAAAAGCAAGCTGCAGAAACAGCCCTTTGTGTTGTCTCCAAAGTCATTTTCATACCGAGTCGGGGTGTAGGCAGCAAAGGGATGGGGAAATTATGAGAAAGCACCTCAGAACATAAAGCACGGATTTTTTTTTTTTAAGGCTGCTTGCATGAAAAAGCACATTTTTAACACTCCTTCTGTGGGGTTTAAAAATAACTAATCCAGTTGAAGCCTTTGGATGAGATGGGCTTCACAAGCCTAAATGTGATTTGCAGCAATGTAGGACCTGTAGCATTTCTTTGCCTGTAGGTGCAGCAGCTCTTTATAATCCTGTCATGGACTGTCAAACACCAACGGGAGAGTGCATCCTGCCAGCAGAGCTGTCACAGAGTTTGGTGGGATGTGAGCTCAGACCAGCCTGCACTCAGGCTCCAGCCAAGGAATAGCTTGTGCTGGACCCTTCACTGGCATTCACCCTCCCAGTGCATTTTTTTTTTTTTTTTTGCAGGAGCTGCTCCTCACCATGGCTGTGATGCAGCTGAGGTAGCTGCATTCTGCCTCTACCACCCTCCTCACAATTTGAACCAAAAAAGTTATTTCTCATCTCCTAACATGTAAAATGGTGAGCCTGCATCCTGCTCCCAAAAGTGGCAAACGTTAGGGATGGAGAAACGACCCCCAGCTCCCCTTAGGGCATCACGTCTCACAAAATAGCACAGTCAGTAACAGAGTGCTGACATTAAAAAGTGCAGAAGCACAGGGAGAAAAAGAAACACTAAAACAGACTGCAGAGCAAGGATTCTGCATTGCACAACCCACCAAAATATGTTTAATACCAGCTACAAGTCTGCTTCAAGACTGGAGTGATCTTAATTCAATTTGCTCCGAGTCACTTTACAAGTGAGGTGAGGAAAACCAAATCCAGAAAATTCAAACTGCAAATGCACATCCACACACAGGTCTCAGCCAGCTGAACAAATGCCCCCAGTATTCAATACTTGTGATCCATTTGGACTTATCCTCTTTACAGGCTCCCTGTCTTGCCTCCCAAAAGAACAAAATTAATTCCAGATATTGGCTTGCTCAGGCATACCAAAACATTTACAAATGTATATGGCAATTTACATATGTCAGCCCACACGGTGAGCTGAGTCAGAGCTGCTGCCAGCACTCCTGCCTGCTCTTTCCAGGTTCCCAGGTACTGCCCTTCCCTCTCCTCCTTTGCCTGGAGATGCCAGGAGAGCCCAGGCAGCTCCAGAGCAGCTCCGTGCTGCGTCACGCCTGAGGAATTCATCCCAGCCATCTTCCCAGGTGAGGGAATAGTTAAAAGCTTGCTGGGAAGCCTCTCAGCAGAGCATTTTTAAAGCTATTTCCTGACATCTCACCAGAAACACAAATCCCACTCAGTTTTCACTGCTAGTTATGTTCGTGTTTCCATGCTCCCCTCGGAGACTCTCGCAGGAAAGGCTTCTCTCACACCTGCTCGAGGCACAAATCTTCCTGCCTGTTCCCCCAGGGACAAGTTCAGCACATCTCCAGCCTTGAGCAAGGCCTGAGCCACCCTGGGCAGCTGGCCTGTGAGCAGCCAAAAGTGAATTATGGAGAGGGGATGCCAGGGGGTGCAGCTGGACCCCTCCAGAGGCAGGAGTTCCACTGATGCCTCCCAAAGCCTTTCCTGCAGCCCCAGCACCAACAGGTCCTGGCACGGGGCTGGGGCTAAGCATAAACTTACAATTAATGAAATCCTCACCGTTTTTGTTCATGTAAATTTTCTATAGGGGAAGAACCTCCCAGCCAATGGAGCATTGCATTTTGAAACGAAAACCTGGAGTGTTTCTCCATTGGGAATGTGAAATGGGGACTCGAGGGTTAGAGACATGTCAAATTATGGGAAGCTGCAGGGGCTGAGAATCCTATCTCCAAGAATACTGCCTGTTACAGCCTTAACCTTTTCTGCAAATACCATCCTTCCCTATAAAAACGTGGCTTGGAGTTTATTTAGAAATTCTTTTCAAGTAAGAAGCTGTTCTTTGGAGAGTCTGCTGTGAGGTTCTCCATGTAGATGGAGGCTTTTTTAAGGAATTCTGCTGGAAGGAAGGGCCCCAGGGGCAGTGCTGGATATGCTGCCATGCATCTCAGTGGCTCAGACACCAGCCCTGAGATGGTTCTGCAAGAGGAACCCCAGCAGGGCTGAAACCAGGGCTGGCTTGGCTGACACAGTGCAGGAGCAAAGTGCCCCCGTGGCACAGGCAGCACCAGCTCCCCTGGTGCCATTGGAAACAGCAGCTCATGGAAAAGTTAAAACCAGGCTGCATTTCACCCCAGCACAGGATCAGCCCTCTGCTATCTGAGCCATTATGGCACGAAATCCCTGCTAGAAAGCCCGCTTCCATTTCTCAGATTTTCTGCAGTTTGTAGCTGCTTTTCTATATCCCACAGTCACACCGGGCTACATTTGTCACCCATGAATAATCCCACTTACATTGCAGAGTCTCTTCCTACCCTGGAGAAAAATGCAGTGGGAGGTGTGGGGAAGCTCAGTGAAAGCTGACAGCCAGGAGAGACTGGGAAAGGCCTACAGAGCTCCTTATTTAGATGTCCTATTTTAAGATAAAATTAAGAGGAACTATGCACATTCAGCATTTTGCTAAACTGACATGAAACCAAGTCACTACAAAATCAGTTTGCAGAGGGATGCAGTGCACATGCTTGAAGCCTTCTGTAAAATATTATTATTATTTATGATTGCAGTAGCTCCTGGCTGTCAGCAAGCCCCAACCTTGGGGCTACTGATCCATGTAGCACAGGAGAGAACCCTGGCCAAAAAAAGATTCCATGGGTAGGAGGAAACATTGCCCTTTGCCTCCCCATGCAGAAAATGAAATAGTGCCTACCTGGGCACTCAGCATTAACTCCCTGCACAAGATGCTTTGCAACAGCAATGACAGGAATTACGTGGTTTTCTCCCACCTACACTTGCTGACCCAAAAGCTGCCACTAACTGATGATGAGTCTGCAGAAGCTCATTAAAAGTGTTTCAGCCTGTACAGAAAGAGGGATTTAAAGCAGCCAGGATGGCTTGGAGGGGGCAGAGGATGCTCAGGGAGGCTGGAAATGCTCTGCAGCAAGAAAGGGCTCCTGATGGTCCCAGCAGCCCGTGGCAGCAGCAGCTGATTGCAGATTCCTGGAAAAGGAGATGTGGCTCTGTGTGGGACAGGGACTGGGGAAAGCTGGCCACAGCCAACAACCCAGGGCTGGGAATGAGTCTGGGATAATAATTAAAGGCCCAATCTTGGGTCCACCAAAACCTCTGCTAAAACAACCCATTGATAATAAAAGCAAGACATTAGGATTAGGCTTTTGCCTGATCACTGAAGCTTTCCTGACTCCATAGGCTTATCGGGGACAGTCTTGTCAAAACCAGAAAAGAGATGAGGCTGAAAATAATCTCTCCTCAAACTTCCCACGTTCAGAAATGCCTGATCTGAGGCACGGGGTTTTCATGCAGCACTCCCTAAGCACAGACCATTTGCAAACCATGGAAAAGCAGGAAATCCATAGTGCCTTTCCACAAAATCCAGAATTGTACAACGCTTTAAGTATGACAAAGATAAGTCTTGAATACTGCTTTTAAAAATCTGCAATAAAGTTTACTAAGGTTTATGACATTATAGGCCCTATTGCTTGAATTCTGACCATCCTACACTTTCCTTCTGCTGGTCACATATCACAGCTTTAGCACAGCCTGGAAAAAAGGTCAGGCCCTCTCTTTAAAGGAGAAAAAACAGCTGTACCTCCCCAAGGAAAATGGTAGCGGGATGATACCATTTTGGGGGGGAAAATATAATAATTATTCTGAGCAATAGCATAGAAATCAAAAACCTGAAAGGGTGGATGAGAAAGGAGCAGAGACAGTAGTGAGAACACGTGATGATGCCAGTTCAGCACATAAATTCATTTAGGAGCTTGCTTAGAACAAGCTGTTCTTAGGGCACTGCCAGACTGACCAGAGGCAAGAACAGATTTCAGCCTAATTGACCAACAAGTTGGTCAAATCCTCTCTCGTGCCACTGCCAGACAACCCTGTAAACACTGAAGGTCAGATAAACATCCAAATGTTGCAATTTATTGGATTCACATTCCTCTGGCGATTCACCTATGTTTTCTTCTGTCAGGACAAAGGGTTGTGGGCAGCTCACAGGAGGATCATGTTCTCTAGCAGCACGAGGCACAGGCAGGACAGAGAGGGCAGAGGATGAAATGGGAAGCCCAGAGTTTATAGGAAAACCAAAGTCCCCAGTGCACACCCATCCTTATCTTCGAATGAAAAACACCAGTATTCTCCTATCTTAGCAACTCTCTACAGGACGAGAAAATGAGTGAGCTTAAAACCTTCCAGGGGTCACAAAAGCAGGTGCTGCTGCTGAGGGCTCGCTTTGGAGTCACATCAGCAAGGAAAGAAGGGCTTTTCCAGGGCTTTTCCAGGGGTGACTCTGGAGCAGGCACGGCGTGTGCCCGGCAGCTGAAGCAGCAGCACCGCGGTGACGCACAGCTCGCTGCAGGGACAGCACATGAAAGGCACGGGTCAGCTCAGTCCAGGAGATGCCCCAGCCCTGCACGAGGCCCTGGCTGCCACTGCAGTGCCACATGTGCAGCTGCACCCGTAGTAAGGCTTGCACAACCCCTGCTCTCATACGCTCCAGGACACACACCCCCACACTCACAGTTTACTCCTCCGGCAGAAAAACAGCAGGGCCAGACCCAGGGAGCCTCCTGTGGCACTGGCAAGGCCACACTCATGTCACAAGAGGGCTGGTGCCTCCAGTCTGTCATTGGGATAAACCAAAAATTATTCCGATTGCAATCTTATGACCCACAAAACAACAGCACAAAAGCACAAAGTCGGCTCTCTCTAAAGTTTCTCTTTATCAGATTGGTGAAATTGCCACCAAAACACAGGCCAGGAAGGACAACCCCACTGTCTACAGGCTTTAGAAACAGATGCTAAAGCCCATCCAGGGTGGGAAAAAGAAAAACAAACTGTGGGAGTATTTGCCAATATCTCCATATCCCTAGTGAGGAACTGCAGAGCCAGGCAGAGCCAGGGTGGGATTGGATCAGCCCCACAGGAACAATCCCAGCTCCCTCTGCCTCGTGCCCTTCAACAGTTCCCAAAGACAGGGCAACGATTCAGCAGAAAGAGGCCCTGGAGCGAGCACTGCTGTTATTTTATTTCTGGCTCTGAACTCCAGGACCTTACAGGATTCCTGGATGTGGTGTCACTCACACCAGGTGGATTTTCCCGGGGTCTCTGTTCCGGCCGAGCAGCGCTGGGAAGCTCCGGTGCCTGTTTTCCATCTGACAGCAGCACAGCTGAACCAGAGGGATGCAGAGCTAACCGTGGCGAGAAGGGAGCCAGAAAGGGATTCCAGCAACATGAAAACCACAGGGAGTCGTGCTATCTGCGATCAGTATCTGTGACCCTTCATTTTCCAAGAAGCAGCAGTGATAAGGCAGCTCTGCCCAGGTGAAAGATATCAGCAGGGCTAATTGTAGCTGAGCAGGCTGATTCTCATGGCAGTGCTGTTATCTCCCTGGATTCCAGCTCCCAGCGGCTGCTGTCACTGCTCAGAATATCCAGCAGCACAGAGAGAGAGGAAGAGAAGGGGGTAGGAAGGAGAGGGGAAAAAATGAGGAAGAAAGGATGAGAGAGGCAAGGAACGAGTAGAAAGTGTGAGAACAGACAAGACAGAAAGGGGAGGAACAGAGAAGATGTGGAAAGACGAGAAGGCAAATGGGGACTCTCAGCTGCTCCACAATTCCCTGTTACAGGGGTTTCAAGCGAGTGGAGCTGACGGCAGGAATTGCTCGCTGTGGGTGTATTTCAAGAGGCAAACTCAGCTCGACCCTTCCCTGAGGACACCCATCTCTGCAAGGAGGGACTGGGATTGTGGGGAAGGCACAGGGAGTGAAGAAATTACTCCGGAGACTCTCCACTGACTACTAATGAGCTGCTAATGAGGCTCAGCCTGTCCAGCACAGAGGGGAGGCTGCTCTGCTCCCCAAAATCTGCCCCGAGAGCCAAGGGATGTGCCTGTCCAGCGGGAAGGGCCAGCCAGGACACACAACTTTGTGCCCACTGCCACCACATCCTGCTACTCCTGCACCCATCCACCAATTCTCCGGTTCCCCTGCCCTACCCAATTCCCAGATTTTGGGCAGCTTCAGTCAGGAAGGAGCTGTGGGCAGTGCCCTGCACGGTGCCCGAGCTGTGCCAGGGCAGGAGGGGACGTGCTGTGCCCGTGCTTGGCCAGCTGGGCCTGTCAGACCTGCTGCAGGTGGCTCTCATGATTATTACCCTCCTCACATCCAGGTAAATACATGGTACAGGAGTCCCTGGGATGGGCTGGAAACAGCCACAGCAAAGGATGAAAGGTGAGAAGTGACTTGCCCAAAAACACGTAGCACAACAGCAGTGCCCAGCAGAGGATGGAAGGGGTTTGTTGCCAAAATAGAGGTGCCAGGAGCCAGCTGATATGTGTTTTGTTCTCCAAGACATCCACCTGGGCCTCCAGGTATGGCCCAGGACCTCCTGGATGCTGGTGGGCTTTCTTCAGGCCAAGCAGCACTCCTGCTGCAAAATTTTTTTTTTTTAATCTAAATTTTAAATTTTATTTAATTTTAATTTACATTTTAAATTTAATTTTAATTTGCAAAATTAACACAGAGCAGTTCTGGGTGTCCCAGGTCTCCTCATGCCAGGTTGCAGCTCTGGGCACTGGGAAAACATCTCCAGCAGGATTTGGAAGCAGAATCCTTTAGGCCCAGATGGAAAAAGTGTCCAAACCCCTCACAACAACTCTTAGAGCTGTGTGCTTCAGAAATAAATGTCAAGAGGGTGAGAGTAGAAAATAAGAAATCCTCTCCAGTCAAGATCAATGCCAACAAAACCAGTGCCAGCCTGAAAATACCTGCTGGGTTATCCACTGGGGGCTCTTGGTGGAGATGTACATTGAATTATTAAATTTTGGGGTTTTTTTTATTTCGCCTACTTGAATTTAAAATGACATCAGAAATAGAATCAAAATTATACCATCATCTCTTGAAATCCTTTGCACTACAGAGAAAAATTGCACAAATTATACATGGTGACAAGGTTTTAAAGGAAAGTCAAACTGCTGAAATGGTAGAAGCCACACACCATGACCTGAACATGGCAAAAAACTCAACAAATTTTGAGGAAAATAACTTTTACTGCAAACACAGAAAAAATTATCAGAACTGTTCATTCTGATTTATTCTATCGGTTTGAATGGGATACTTTATCATTCAGGTGTTAATTAATGAATTGAAAAGCAGGAAAGTTTATTTTCCATTTCTAGCCATGAAAAAGTCCAAAATATATTGTATTACTAAAACTGTGAAGACCTTGACCAGCAAAAATACTTCATTTCACTCCCTACTTAAAAATTCCCTCAACAAATCAGCTTTATACACAGAACAGGCCTTTATACTCTTTATTTTTCATCTGTAGTTGACACATTAGACAGTTAAATTTAGATAATTCCTTCTCCTGACTTCTTTTCTGAATTCCCATTTCAATCCTGATAAATTTCATAAATCACAAAAGAAAACTAAGTCTTGCCAAAAAAAAAAGAAAAAAAAAAAAAAGGAAAACCAAAAAAATATCCCCTGCATCATTTTCTTATGGAATAAATCATCCTCCTAAAAATCTGAATAAATACTTGGTAAGTGGAACAAAGTAAATGCATACAGGTATGGCAAATCCAGAACAAATGTAGTGCAAGTATTTAGGGCTCTGACTGACATTCTCTGGTCAGCCACAGCAGCCCAGTTTAGGATCCCTAGAGGATTTTGCTGAGTGTCACCACTCCTGGAGCAAAACCTGCCCCATGGGACCCACGCCTCCATCCCAGGAGGAGTTTGGTACATCAGCAAAGGTCAGTTTGTCCACCACAAAAAAAAAAAAAAAGAGAGGGAAAAAGAAAAGGTTTTCAGACTGGAGAACTGCAAGTGCAGCTTGTCCTGTCCCCAGGGTGGGGAACTGGGACAGTAATATCCTAAATTGCTGCCATGAAATTCCCCAGAGCACATCAGCCAGGAAATCTGACTGCAAAATGTGAACCAGGATCCCTGCAAGGACATAACTGCATCCCACATCAGCCTGGGACAGGACTGGGATTCAAAACGTGGATATCTTGATTTCAAGCATGATCATGCCAGTGAATCCCTTGGCTCTGGAGCAGCGCCGTGCTCAAACCTCCCCTCCTGTGCACGCTGCAGAACAGGCACAGCGATATGGAAAAGGTGGGTAAGGAATTTCCACCCATCCTGCCCCACATCTGTGGAGCAGGCAGGAGGTGGGAGCATCACCAGCGAGTCAGTTTTCCCTGGGAAGGAAGGGCAGAAGCATCCCCCAGCCCTGAGGGGTGCTGCCAGCAGCTCCTGCACCCCTCAGAGCCACGGGGACAGGTTTGGGAGAGGAGCTGTCCCCCAGCAGCAATGCCCACCCACGCTCCTCTCCCAGAGCCACAATTCCCTATTCTGCAGCACCATCTTCAGCAAGAGGGAGGAAAACACCTTCCGCAGGCAGCCGCGGGGAGGGGTGGACCCGAAGGACCTGCGGTCACAGCCAGGAGCAAAACAGCAACAGACGGGAGGTTTGGATCAGGGATGGGGAGATCTGCCATCCCAGAAAAACCCCAGCACAACCACACTTGGGAAGAGTTTGTGGGATTCGGTATTTTGTTGTTACACTGGCCTCACAGCCCCTTCTCTGCCTATGGGAAAGCAGCATTGGGCTGCTTTGCACCCAGCTAAAACTAAATTATCTGCTAAATTCTCTTCTTGAGTTTGCTCCCACCAGCCTGCCCTGCACAGCCACATCCACAACAGGGAGGAAATGTGAAACAAATGAGATTTGCCCAGAGCCTGAAAAGTCAAATATGGCCCCACAACATCTAACATGTTGTTCCCCAGCCCCAGAATTCCCACACTCTCTCCCATTTATTTGATGGATTTAATTTGGTGGATTTGGAGCATCGGGAAGGACAAGAAAAAACCCTTCACACTCTTCTACCTCCCAACTGCTTAAGCCACAAGGATGGGGAGAGGACACAGAGCAGCTGGAGGTTTTCAATTTGTTTGATGACACTCCTAGTTAGGTCTCCTCATTTCTGGAGAGGAACTCAGCTTTCTCCTGTCAGTATCCAGATTTTTTCATATAACTCTGAGGGTAACAGCAGAGGAGGTGCAAAGACATAAAATAGAAATAATATTAATTTAGAACCTCCAAAAATTGGACTATGGGCACTGTTCTGAAACAGTGGAAACTTGATATTAACTATCAGTAAACTTTGAGATATTATTTCAAGAGCTATTTTAGTAAAATAAAATTTAAGAAGGCTATTTTCAGGAAAGTTACACTCAGACCCCTTGTGTCATTAGTTCTGAAGTTAGTTGCATTTTTTAGGAGAAAAATAATCCAAATGGACCAAAATTACCTGTCACTAAGGCATAAGGGTTTTTTTAATGCTCCATTAAAAGAAAAGCAGAACAATGGGCTGCTGGCAGGGAGAGCAAAGCTCATCCTTTTGCACACTCCGGGAGAATCTGGCCCTTTGTGTCAGGCAGGGTGGGTGGACATAAAAACTTATTTCTACTGAAGAAAAACCAGAGGAGGGTGAGAACAGCCACCATGTCAGGTGTTGGCTCTCAAAGGCTTTGACTCCTTTTGGCAGCACCAACCTTTGTGCAGCAGTGGGAAAGGAGTATAAATTCTCTGAATTCAGACAGCTGTGCAGGCCACAGATTCTGGTCGGGATTACCAAAATTATGGACATTTTGTCAAATTATCGGGGTGGGAGTTTGTTCCTGTGTCTTTTTTGTCCATAAACTCCCTTGTCCTCTGAACTCCAGAGCTGCAGCTGGGAGTGCAGCTCCCACAGTCCTCATCCCTCCCTCCCTGCAGTTCCTTTCTGCTTTCACTTGAAGGCAACCTTGCGCTGCTGATGGGGAGAGAAAGGGGCTGGGGAAGCTGCAGCTGCAGGGATCCCAAAATCCCAGGGTGGCTCCGGCTGGAAGGGACCACAGAGGGTCACTGGTGCCACCTCCCTGCTCCAGCAGGGCCAGCCCAGAGCACAGGGCACAGCCGTGTGTCCAGACTGCTCTGCAATGAGGCTGCACAGCCCCTCTGGGATCTGCTCAGGGCTCCTTCCCCACACAGGAAAAAGGGTTTTCCCCTTTTTTTAAGTTCCCAGGTGGAACTCGCTGGGATCAGTTCCTGCCCGTTCCCCTTGTCCCATTGCTGGGCCCCACAGAGCTGAGCTGGGCCCTGCTCGAAGCCTTCCCTCACAGGTGACACAGGGAAAAACAGCTTAATTCCTGTTATAAAATCTGATTAATCAATATTTGAACATTGCTGGGATCAGTTCCTGCCCGTTCCCCTTGTCCCATTGCTGGGCCCCACAGAGCTGAGCTGGGCCCTGCTCGAAGCCTTCCCTCACAGGTGACACAGGGAAAAACAGCTTAATTCCTGTTATAAAATCTGATTAATCAATATTTGAACATTGCTGGGATCAGTTCCTGCCCGTTCCCCTTGTCCCATTGCTGGGCCCCACAGAGCTGAGCTGGGCCCTGCTCGAAGCCTTCCCTCACAGGTGACACAGGGAAAAACAGCTTAATTCCTGTTATAAAATCTGATTAATCAATATTTGAACATTGCTGGGATCAGTTCCTGCCCGTTCCCCTTGTCCCATTGCTGGGCCCCACAGAGCTGAGCTGGGCCCTGCTCGAAGCCTTCCCTCACAGGTGACACAGGGAAAAACAGCTTAATTCCTGTTATAAAATCTGATTAATCAATATTTGAACATTGCTGGGATCAGTTCCTGCCCGTTCCCCTTGTCCCATTGCTGGGCCCCACAGAGCTGAGCTGGGCCCTGCTCGAAGCCTTCCCTCACAGGTGACACAGGGAAAAACAGCTTCATTCCTTTTATAAAATCTGATTAATCAATATTTGAACATTGGTGGTTTTCCATGTAACTCCTCTGAAGGTGGTTTAAGGTGGTTTAACCCCTCTCTGCCCACAGCCTTGCAAGGAGCAGGGAAGAGGATCAGCAGCTGCAAGGGGAAAAAAAACCACAGGGGAGCAAACAACCCCTGCCTTGGCTTCTCTCCTCACCTAAAGCATCGACAGCAGGGACAGCTCAGTTCTGAGTGGGGCCAGAACCAGCTGCAAAGTGGGATATTTCCTAATCAGCTGTCCCCGAGGAATTTTATCCTTGGATCCTCATGGGGCTGGTTATCTTGGCCATTAGTGAACTTGTGAGGGACAGGTGAGATACAGCAGGCAGGCAGAGGGCAAAGGCACTGCCTGCCCTCAAAAGCAAGGGATGAGAGCAACCAGGCAATTACAGACCTGTCTGTGATGCCAGGAAAAAGCACCAGGAGAAATAAATACCTGAGGAAACCAAAACGAGCAGCAGGGCCTGTGAAATGGTCGGTAATGAGTGGTATGTGGTAATGGGGTTTGTGCAGAGGAAAAGGATAAAAGGAGATGCAATATAAAAGAATTTAAGAGTCCAAGGTTTTAAATTTGTGTTTTCCATTAATTTCAGGGAACAGACACATTGATAAATGACACACATCCACTTCTTGACACTACTTTGGAAGGACCAGCCAATAACATTACTGTGCATGAAGCTGCATTTATGAAACCACTCTTCAAAGCAGAGCAGTATTTAACATTTTCTCCTTTTCCTTCTGCTCAAAATGACCATCTGGCAACAGATTTTCTGGAAGGAAGCCTTTTCTCTGGTTTCTGTTTGGGGACAAACCCGTGCCAACTTCCAGCAGTTCATGTGATTTAGGGATGCAGAATATAGTTCTCTTCTGAAATGTGCGTGGGCTTGGAGTCAAATTCAGACAGTGAAAAGATCTGGTGTGAAGCAAGCTGTGGGTTGCAGTACAATTTTCTCTCTGTGCATGCAATGTGCCAAGCTAGAGAGATTTGCATCCCTTTCCCTGCAGTCTCAGGCCAAATGGTAAATTCTGGATATTATGCCCAGTTATTTTACCCACCCTAAGCACATCCAACCTGCCTGAAGTCTCACTTAAAACTCCAAGGAAATTTCATTTGGACTGTAAGATGCAAGATCCTCCTCAGATTCAGCAGGCACAATTACAGTCAATTAAATTTTCTTTAAAAATAGAATAAAATCTTTCTGCAAGAAGCCAAGAGGCCTCAGGGGCAAAACTTCCCATTTCAGGAGGGTGTGGGAGCCTAGAAGGACTATCCTAAGGAAGAACAATTCTCTCTGTGTTCATTTTAGAAGAGACATCTGAAACTTTTAAGAGCTAAACTGTAGTGCCTGAGCTCAGCCACCAGTGCACACAGAGGGCCTTGGATATGTTTAGGTGATTCTCATGTAGATAACAAAAATTCCTGGTCCTGGTGTAAAGATGAAATCTTTTCCTAAATGTACAGATGTGTTACAGTCAGTCAAAGCAAAAAATCCTCAGGATTTTTTTTGGAGACACAGGCAGGGGAAAAAAAAAGGCTCCTCTCATGACCTGCACTGCCTCTGTAACCATCCAGCCCCAGTTCCACCCAGTCTGGGGGCAGAGAGGAGGAAATGAAACCTAATTCCCTGCTTGGAAACTTCAGGCCAGATTTCTGATCTTTTTTCCAAATGTCCCATGTGACAGAGCTCTCAAACCTGGCCGTGTCCATCTGGGATGGGTGAGGAGCTGGGCCTGGGAGAGCATCAGCAGGAGGGGGAGCTGGGCTCTCCAGGCTCAGGGTCACCAGAGAATCAGGCAGAGGACAGCCACATGCATCCCTAGGGAATGCCACCAGCCTGCCAATATTCCTCAGAAAAGTCTCCAGGAAACCCTCACTGAATAAAACTTTTTTTTCTTAAAGGTTTTGTCTTTCTCTGTCTAAAATTTGGGTGGCTGGTCTTGGAGCGTGTTATCAATGGATTAAAAATAACTTGGCTTTTATTTCTTGGAGATAAAATGTGACTAAACAATATTTCCAAGGAACGAAGTTTGTGTCTGGGTAGAGGAAAAGGAGGAGGGAAACTGTCCCTTTGTGAACACAATGAAATGCAAAAATAAACATCTAAACCTGGGAAAAATTAATTACTTTATACAATTCCTTTCAGCTGTAACAGTTCCCATTTTTATTTATTACCCACTTTTATTTCTGTCACTCAGCTGCATAGCCAAGGGATGTTATTTTTCAGGAAACCTCGATCCACAGCTTTCATTGCTCCCAAGGGAGCCACAGCTCCAGCCCAGCAGTGGCTGCTGAGCAGAAGCCCCTGGGTGTCTGCAGGAGCACAGCATTGTAGGGAACTCCTGTGGATAACACTCACAGCTGGTTTTAACACACACAAACATCAAATGGTCGAGGTAAGTGACTCCACCAAGGTGTTCCTATCAAACAGGTAGGGGAAACTGAGGGAACATGTGGCTCCAGCTGACAAGAAAGGAGCCAAGGACCTCCCTTGCCTGGAGAAGCTGGCCTGGCTGTATTTCACCTGATTAGAACAGAGGAAGCCTCAGCTCCCTGTCTGTGGGCACAGATAACAGAGAGCGTTACCTGCTAAAACCAGCCAGGAGCAGGAGATGCTGCTCTGCCCTGCCAGAAGCTCTGAGTTTGCTCCCCAGGCAGCTGTCAGCTCCTCGGACACACCAGCTGTGCCTTGGCTGCCCCCACACCACAATCTACTGCCCGTGTCAAATGTCCTGTTTCCCCAAGTCTGCAGGGCTCAGAAAACAGAGGATCCAGACAGTGCTTTATCTCAGTGACAACTTTTTCTGAAATCAGTTGGGAAAAACACGTCCAGCTATTGCCAAAAAAGATCTCCCACAGCTATTGGCACCGTCAGCCCTTGGTTACGTGGCTCCCCAAGTGGCACAAGGGATGACAGATTCATATTAATTCCAGTCAGCAAATGGATTATAAATACTCCCCCAGCCAGTTGCCACCTGATAGGACTGTCCTTGAGTCCTCCAATTGTGGAAGGGACTTGTCAACTCTAAATTTACCCACCAGTATGTATTGTATAAAACATAATACTCTGTGATCCTTGGTAGACACTTGTGCTGTAGCCCAGCATGGATTAGACCAGAAACTGCTGGTTCCATCAGCCAGACAGACATCTCACTATTGCTTATCTCCAGCCTTGGATGGCAGGAAGGAGAAAGGGATGGGTTTGACAGGATGCATTGGCGTTCCAATCGTGGAGTTGCCACAGCGCTCACATCGAGTCTGAGTTAATCGAGTGATCAAAAGCCAGGCCCACCTCACACCTTTCTGATGAGGTAACAGCTTCTGTTCCCAAGGATGGCCTTTCCCAGCAGAAAAATGTCCCAGCAGCACTGATAAAAGTGAAGCCACTCAAGGATGGGGTGTCCCAAACCAGACAGAGCTGATACCGAGCAGGCTGAGATAGAATTCCCTGTAAAAAGCAGGAAGGCAGGATGCTGCAAGATTGTACACGTGGGCTGTTCACTTGAAGAACCACAATTAGATGGATTTAAATTCACAAAATGGAAAGTAAACAAAAAGCAAGCAAGGAGCTCCACTTTTTTCTGGCTTTAGGAGGATGCAAGTGCCTGCAGGTGGAGCAGATGCACGTGTTGGTGGCACCTGTCCACAGCAGGTTTTGTCATCCCAAAGAAATGGGCTGCCTGAGTGGGAGGACAATTTGTAAACTATCAGTTCAGGGCATTTACCCAAGGCAAGCTCCTTTTTTTTCGCCTGTTTCTTGTTCATGCACAAAAGCTTTCCAAACTGGCCAGCTGGAGAAGCCTCTCATCCCTGGCTCTACACCTAATGGAGATTTGACTGATATTTCCATTATTTTCACTTCCTAAACACTTTTTAGCAGCTGAGCCAAAAGGCACCTGCCTCTTTTTGGAACCTGTATCTACCTGCTTTATTTGGAAAACCTCAGGGGAGAGCAAGGTTGAAAAAATCCCAAGGATTTTTTGCTTTGAGTGACTGTAACACATCTGTGCATTTAGGAAAAGGTTTCACCTTTGCACCAGGACCAGGAATTTTTGTTATCTACATGAGAATCACCTAACATAACCAAGTTACTCCCCATTTAATAGCCATTTCTCCAGGCTTTCTCCATGCCTGGAACGCTGTAGCATCTTTTCACCTCCAAAATTATTTTTATTCTTGCTGCATCAATATTACATGGATCCAAAGCATCCAAATCCATGGATGCTTTTAACCTCACACTCTGCACCTTAAATCCAGGCCTAAAACTCCAGGGTTATTTCCTCTCCACATGTGGGATAGGCAAAGGCAGAACCTCTCATACCTTCAGAGCACTTGGACACCCCTGAAATGAAGGAGGAAACTAAAAGCTCTGAGGTTTAGGATCTTGCTGTGGAACAAAGCTGGGAGCTCAGCAACAGGGATAAAACTAAATATTGAATTGTTACTTTGCTGCACAAGCCCTGTGCATCCTGTGCACTTTGGGAGACTCAGGCTTTAGGGGGGAAAGGCAGAGCTGAAATAAACCCAAAAGCCTGACAGGGAATGTACACAACAGAGTCACGTCCTGAGTGCTGAGGGCCTGGCTTTGCAGCTCGCACTGTGTCCCTCTCCCCTCACTTTTGCTCATGTTTGATACACATAAAAAGTAGCTCAGATTGACCCCAGTCATACAAAGGGCTTTTCCAAAATGAGAATTTACTCCAGGGCCAGTGGAGCTTACAATAAAAATGTACACAGAGACAACAGCATTTACTGCCCTCAGAACATAGAGCAGAAATCCCTATTGCAGGACATTTTATCCCACTGGAACTTTAATCCAGCTAATGCTAACAAGTGGTTCAGAATAAATGTGGTGGGAATGAGGACAGGAATGGGAACAGGAATCTCTTTCCATTAGATCTCCACCATGGAGTTATCCCAGTCCACTGCCTCCTCCTGCACAATACCAAAATCCTCTGCACCAGCACGGCCAAGGATCAGCCCAGCAGAGCTTTCACATCCCTGATGGAATTCAACTTCCCAGGACAGGAGATACATTGGGATTTTCTGTCACCTTAAGAGCGTTGCCTGAATGTGAACTACTGGATCAGGTTTATATTTTGTAAATATTATTGTTCTTCCATGAACTTTGGCATCAATGAGAGTGAAGCTGGAGAGGCTGGAATGTGACACAAGGCTTTGGGGCTTGGCATTGTTACTTGTCCATTTTTTAAAAAGTGGGGAGGGACAAGGAAAAGGATAGTTTAGAATTGTGGTTAAACACTTTTTTTTTCTCTAGAGACGTTGAGGATTTTGGCTTTGCTTTGTTTATTCTTGTTGGGACTAAGTAAAGTCATATTTTTAAACATAGGACATCGCCCCCTTTCCTTTTATATGCTGAAATCCTGAGAGTCGCTCTAGACAGGGCTCAGGCTGCTCTGACTACTTGGAGCCAAATGCATCTTTCAGTGTATCGTCTTGTGGCCTAAGAACATATTTATTTTTTCAGTTATTCCACTAGGATGTACCTTTGTTCACTTTCCAGGGGCAGTTCAGTTTCACGACTTTCTTTCTTTTAAATCACAATATGTCAATAAAGCTTCTAATTTTGCACCTCAGTTCTGTTACGAAAGTTCAAGGACACAAGAGATCCTTGTAACTCAGATATTTAAAATTTGATCAGCACTTTAGGATCTTATTGAATATTTCCTTCAATATTTCCTTATTTCTCTTTGGGGAGTTTATTATCATTTTGCTTTTTTTAAAAGTGGATGCCTGATCTAAGTCTGACACACAAAACTAAGGGCACATTATTACTAAAGCATGTTTTGACAGTGAAAATCAGTGCCCTGGCTGAAAGCATGGATGTACCCCCTCATTCCAGAATGGAAGCCATGGAGCAGCTAATCCTGAACTACACATACAGAGGGTGGTGATGAAAACAACTTCTGCTGGACACAGCGAAGGCAAAAAGCCTCAGAAAATAATTCAGGGTAGAGATTTCCACCTCCCTGGGCTGGCTATGCCTAAAATCCAAAGGCAGGGAATGAAGATCCTGGAGGAGTCAGCCTCCCTGTGTGGACAGTGTCGAGTATCCCTGAGCTGGAGGTCGGGAATTCCTTGGGCTGTGCTGGGGCAGCTGCAGGGCTGGAGTGGGGAAGGCATCTGGGAAGAAGCAGAGCAGAGCCTGACAGCTCGGAGAGGGCCAGATGTTTTCATCATTATGGAAAAAATCTGGTGGTGCCTCTTTGCCCAGAGAAACCCTGGAGGAGGAAATGTCCTCTTGAGCTCTGATCAAGGCTGAACATTAAAACTGCGCTGGGCCAGGGTCAGGAAAACAACAGAAATGAGAGGAAAGGATCTTTTCTGACTCCGGCTCTAACCTTAAATGTGAAGGTGCCCCAAAAAGCTGCAGTGCCTCTCCAGGGACCTTTTCCCCAACCAGAGAGCTGGGGAGACAGGGCCTGGAGACGGGGCCCGAGTGGCGTTTCCCCAGCACCATCATCCCCGTGCTCTCTCCTCCCTCCACTCGCAGCAGGTGCTGCCCCAGGGATGTGCACTCCTGCGGACACACAAACCCTGGAGCTGCAGAGCTCTGGGGATGCTCAGCCGGGGCTTGCAAGGACACTGAGCACAGCAAGAACGCAGCCAGGGGCTGGCGATCCCTGTGCTGGCTTTAAAAATCAGCTCTGAAGGAGCCCCGCTGTCGCCCTGCCCCTGGGTGACACAAGCCCCGCATCCCAAAGCCAAGACCCACCCCAGCCCCTTCTCCCGGGCAGCTCCTCGGGATCGATCCCTTCCCTCAGATTCCTCCTTTCCCAAAAACAGCGCGGCCCCCGCCGGCTCCCCTCACTAATTTTAGCTTGCAGGCACGGCAGATAGGATGTAATTAAAAACCAAAAGTAACTCCAAAGGACCGCCCGCGAGAAGAGCGGACAAAAGTGTGAGAAAGTGGCAACGGCCAACCCCAAATCCTTTCGATTCTACAACAAATAAACCCTGCCCGCGGAATTAAAGGGCGATTAACGTTTTGTGCGTTTCACTTGGAATTGTTGTTGTTGTTGTTCTTTAATTGACAAATAGAAAAGGCGGCGGCGGCTGGGCTTGATTCGGGCAGGGATCGCACAGAGCTGGTGGGGAGGAAAGCACCGAGGCACCCGGGCACTTTTCCCTCCATTCCTCCAGGTTTTTGGTTGGATTTCCAGGGGCCCAAGAAAGNTATCCAAAACTTGAAAATTTTATGCAGAATAGGAAAAAAAAAAGAACAAGGTAAAAATTTAGAATAACTTTTTACAAGATTTTCGTTCTTTCTATCCTTTTCTTCTGGCCATGCACTTGAAATATCTGTGTTTTATGTACGGTAACTTACACATTCACCCTTATGAAAAGCATGTATTTACCTGTTTCTCTTTCTTATATATTTTAATTTTTCAGGGATTTCTTCCGAAACATTGGCTTTCTATAAAAGAAGCCGCGGGAGCACCCGAAATTTTTGCTTTCCGGAGAGGATACAAAAATAAAACAATTCGGAGAAACCGATCCATTCCCCGTCAGACCTTTACAAAACCCAACAACGGATAATTTCCCCGCTTCCCAAAAAAAAACCGGCTCAAAGTCCTGATCCTGCTCCGGCAGGGTTGAGTTTTTCCCGGTGCCTTTTGCGGGATTCAGGAGTGGGAAAGGAGGAACCGGCTCTGCCAAACGAATCTCAGGGCAAAAATAATCGCGGGTCCGAGAGCTCCGCGGTAGCGGAGGGTATTCCTTTCTTCCTTTCTTTTTTTTTTTTTTTAATCTTGGTAGTTGTTGGTTTGTTGAATTTGGAGGGGGTGTTGGTTTTTTGAGGAGGGGTTGTTGTGGGGTTTTTTTAAATTATTTATTATTACCTGAAAGAGGCGCGGCGCTCCCAGCAGAAGCGTGGCCCTGGGGAGCGGAGGAGCATTTCCCGGGACAGCGGGGAGATTCCCTCGGGGCAGCCCAGCGCCAAGTGCGGCAAAAGAAGCGGGGCCGAAGCGGGAATTGGCTTTTCTGGAGCGAGGGGACATGCGGGAAAGGCACAGCGGCCATCCCGAGCAGGCCCGCGGGAGCGGCGGGGACGGGGAAGGGAACCGGGAAGGGAACCGGGAAGGGGACAGGGACACACACCCCCCCGGCCGCCCCAGGACAGCCGATTTCATGGCTCTCCGGTTGTGGGTCACAGGCTGGGAGCAAAGGGGACACGGCCGGAGAGGAGCCGGGGGTCAGGGCTCTGTAACTCAAGTCGCCCGGCTTCATCCTCCCATCCATCTCGGCGGAGCTGATCCCTCCAGAAGGGGCTTTTCCCGAGGGCAGGGGCCGGGATGGATCCTGCCGCGGGAGCCCCGGGGCAAGGCGCAGTCCCCGGGGGAGCCGGCGGGGCTGAGCCGGCGACGCCGGGAACGCGGCCGGTCCCTCACCTCTGCGGGTGTGTGGCGGCGAGGACAGAACACTTTTAAGACAAATAAAGCCCAAACACCCTCTGATGTTAAACGTGACTCCCCCCGAGCGGCCCGGCCCCCCCCGGGCTCCCGAGGAGCGCCAAGCGCGCACGGTGACATCGCAAAACGGATCGGATTTTACACGGCCAGCAGGAAGTACCCGGGAAGCCAGACCTTTATCTCCTCTGGAAAATATCGTGCGGACAGACAAGCCGCAAACACCCCGAAATCTTGTGGCAGTTTCGGGCTTGCCGGCCAAGCACCGCTCCCGTTCCCACCGGAGCCGGTGAGAACGCTCTGCCCGGGGGAGGCACACGGGGACAAAGCCCCGCCGCGTTTAGAGCTTTGTCCTTCGAAGCAGCCCAGACTTCACGGTGCCCGGAAGGTATTTCGTTTTTGAAACTGTTTTCCTGTCCATCACCGCACACCGGTGCTTCCCGGCCGCGGGACGCCTGTGACAAAGCATTGTCACATCAAATCTCTTCGGTCGTTTAATTCCCCGTCCCTAAAAATCACCGTATGGTTCTTGCCCTGAGTGCGTTCCCCATGGAAACGTAACGAACAATCGCTTTGGGGATTACCTGGACGCGTAAAAAAACTTTTTCTGGCGCGCAGAAAACCGGCGGGTCCGAAATAAGCGCAAATAACGCGACAGCTGCCCGGGGACGGGGAGAGGACGACGGCAAGGTCGGAGAACTCCCCATCGCTCAGTTCACCAGCAAACCCAGCACAGTTACAAACAGGGAAAAAAAAAAAAAAAAAAGAAGTTACAGGCAGGGTAAAATTAAAGCTTTTCGTTTATCTGCCCAGCTTTCGCTTCAGCAGCAGGGGGGAAACACTTCCAGCACCCGAGGTGCAAGAACCAGCTCAATTGTCAGATTCCAGGCACGGAGCCCAGGGCAGGAGGGGAAACTCCACGGAGGCATTTGCTGTCCAAGTCCTCCTGCCCAAGTCACCGCACCCGAGTCACCGACGGAGGAGGAAAGAGGCGACCGGGCCAGCCCCGGGAGCGGGGGTGCCCGAACCGAAACAGCACCGGGGAGGTTTTCCCGGGGCTCTGCATCCATTGTCCTGTGATAAAGGGAAGGCTCAGGCTTCGTGCTGTGCCCTGACACTCGGCTGCATCCGCGCTCTCCCTCCGGTTTGCACGGAGGGAAGGGGGCGATTATTCCCTCAGTACCCGGCGGGGTCAGCTGGGATCCGGCGGCAGCGGCCACCCGGCTCCCCTGGCCCCGGCCCCGCCGCCCGGTACCGGGGCTGTCCCGGAGGAAGCCCCGGGCTCGCAGCACAGCGGTCCCGAGCCCCGGGCAGAGGAGAGGCCCCTCTCCACCAAGGCTGGCTTCACGTCAAGGTCCAAACGCTTTTTTTGACGGTCGGAAAAGGCAAGTTTCGTTAGAGCTTGAAAGGACCGGAGGAAAAGAAGAGAATAAAAAAAAAAAAATTAAATGGGGGAAATTAAGGGGGGCGGAAAAAGGTAGGAAGAAAAGGAGATTTTAGCTGCGGCGGAGTGGAGTGCCTGGACAGCTCCAAAGCCTTTTTTCCCTCTGTAGAATTCCAGAGGAGTGAAAGCAAAACCTTCTCTGGCCCAGCCGCCCCCACTAGCCCTCGAACACCCTCCTGGAGCCTCGCTGGCACCCCGACACGCACGGCGATCCCGCCGGCACGATTCATTCAGCCAGGGCTCGCCGGGTCGCAGCACCCGTTCCCAAAGGCTCGGAAAGAATTACTGCCCAAAGGACTCCGGGCAGCCCCCGGGGACCCGCAGAGATCCCGGGGTCCCGGCGGCTCCCGGCGCCACGGTGGGAACCGGGAGATTGGCACCGGTTCTCGCAAGGAAACCCTAATAGGCTATTTCTGGACTACTGGCTCTTAACAAATCTATAGCACCTGAAGTGTTAGCACTCAATTAGTGACAAGGTTTCAAACCCCAGCGTTTACTGGCGAGGTATAAACAGAGTCCTCGGGAGATAGCTGGGAATTAGAACGGGAGGGGGCCCTGGACATCTTAACCGACTGGGATTAAGAGGAAAACTTTTTTAAAAGGTACCATCTCTCTCTCTCTAAACAGTCCGAGGTGTCGAAAGCTCCGAGGGAGAGAGGATGTGCCCTCTGGAGCTAATTGCGGGGTTGGGGATTTTTTCTCTTTGTTTGGTTGGT
>VXAX01007966.1:121065-131573 GCA_013399835.1 Leptocoma aspasia
AAAAACCAAACACAGTAAACCCAACATTAATCACATTTAGCAGTCCCGGAGAGAAGCAACGAGCGGCTGTGGACGACAACCCGCGCCTGCGAGAGGCCAGGACAGGCTCAGTCCCGAGGGGGCAGCGAGAGCAACCTGCAAACAGCGTGAAGGCAGCAGGGGACAGAACAGGACACCCCATTTTCCCCTTGACAGCCAGAAAAAATAGCAGCGGGTTTTCGCCCTATCTCCCCCACTTACACCCCTGGGGCCCGGGTCTGCAGAAAGTCAGAAAGTGTTTCAGGGCGCTCCTCGGGGTCCTGGCTCAGTTTACCCTTTTTTTTTTTTTTTCCCCATATTATTTAAACACGATCTAAAACGAGTCCGCAAAAGTTAAAAGTGATGCGGGACAGTTCGGGGTCCCCACCCGCGGCTCCGCCGGGACACCCGGGCAGGTCCCCCCGGGCTGGGCAGGACCCTGCGGGCAGTGTCCGGAGCTGAGGGCAGCCGTCGCCTTTGTCCCTTCCGCTGGACAGCCGGAGCCTGGCTTCAGCGGGTGCTGGAGAGCCCCGGGAAAGGGAGAGAGGAGCTGGGAAAGGGGGGCGGAATGGGTGCTGAGCCCCGACCCGGAAAGTCCGTGAGCTGCTGTATGTCAGTAACTTATTCATCAATCAGCCGGACACAGAGCAGACCTGGCCTCTCTTTGCGGAGTGTTTGCTTTTTCACCAATTATTGCGGCCCTGCAGCTCTTTTTGTTGATACAGTAGTTCTAAAAAGTGCTAATGTTCATTTATCAGGGGGCCGAGCCCGGGACTCCCACTAGTTGTGATTCTTCCAAAAATATAAACACGAAGAGAAGGGCTAAGGCTAAAGCCCCCATTTGTTTCTAAACTGCAGTATTAAAAGTGATGCATTGTTGAAGATAAAGCGGAGATAACGCTGTCTGTCTCCAATGAATGTCTCCCCGACGCATTAATGACATTCCAAATGATAGCTCCGGCTTATCGTTCAATTAATCACTTCCACCCTCTGCAGCCGGGCCCACATCGATCGGCAGCCGCCGTGGGACCGAGGGGCTGCAGGGAGCCCGGCAATCCTCAATTAATCCCGGACTGGCGGCCGGCAGCTCCCGCCCCGCCGAGATGCGCTCCGGGCCCAGGTCGGACCCCCGGGAAACCTCCGGGCCAGGAACCGGTGCGAGCTCCAAGCCTGACCCGGGAAGGGCGTTTTGGCCCGGGATACAGGAAGGGAGAGCTGGAAGCCGCTTCTCCCATCCCGTAGGATGGGGATGCCGCCAAGGCGAACCTGGGTTTGGGGAGCATCGGGATCACTTCGTTATTTTAGCCTGTATCTAACCCATCCCTATAAGCTTGTAATGAAAAGGAGGCAACGAGGTTAAGAAAGCCGGCGGAGGGCCAGGCGTGCCGCAAACACTCTGCAAAGTCCCTCCACAGGCCCCTCTCCCGAGGCTGCCCCCACATTCCCCGGGCGCTTCACCCTCTCCCCTGCAGCAAAGGAGCATCCGTCCCCTGGAGTTATTTCCCAGGGAAGTCTGCAGGAAACGCAGCCGCCAAGATTAAGCTGGCCGCTTGGCCGACCCCTCCCCTCATTAAATCGCAATATTTCGGGCCTCCCCGTTCACAGGGATGGCTCCGACTGTCATCGCCAGATCCGGGGCTGGTCCCCCAACAAACCGCTCCCGGCGCAGCTCCCGGCCATCCATCCCCGCAGCGGCTGTAGGCACGGGCTGCGAGCGCCGGGGATGCTGCGGCTCCGGGCAGCCTCGCCCGCAAAAACATCCGGAATTCAACTCCTCGGAAAAGTCCCGGGGTGCCGAGACACAAAACCCCGGGGGGCAGCGGCTGGTCCGTCCCGCTGGGGGTGGGCAGGTGCTCACCTTTCCCCCGCCCCGGAGGGTCCCTTCCTGCGGGAGGAGAGAGGATTTGCACAGCTGTGACCCCGCCGCTTCCGAGAGCGGGGCTCAGCCAAGGGCCCCCCAAACTCACCGCATCCCTTTAGGGTTTCTCTGCTCTGCTCCCACCGAGCCCATCCCCGTGCCTCTCTCAGCCGGGCTCTGGGGCGCTAAAGGAGATTCTTTATTTATTTCTAATTTTTTTCCTCGCCCCCCTAACCCCCTAACNTGCGGGGACCCGGCCGGGGACAGCAGCCCCGCGGCCCCTTGCTTTACTTACTCCTCTCTTACCCCTGTATATTTTGCAACACCTTCACCAGCGCTTGTTTTGGTTGATTTTAAATTTTTTCCCCCCAGACAGTGCTGCATTTTTGTTTGAAAGCTTTACAAACAAACGAGAGGAAAACCCAATCGGCATTTCCCTCTCCAAAGCCGGGCAGGGGCTGCTCAGGGTCTCTCTGCTGTCAACTGGACTTTGCAATCACTGTGCTGCTTCAGAAAATCTGTATAAACCCTGAGCGCGGATTTCCCCTTGAGCGCGCTTCACACAGCAGTGAACTCCCGTTTCTTAGTTCCTGCCATCGGATATTGCAGAATACTGAAAACGAAACCTCCCTTCTCTCGCTTAAATTAAAAAAAAAATATATTAAATCAGCACATAGTTGGTTGATGGTTTCCTCCCGGCTTGTTTATTTAATCTGAGTGTATGATAGATAGCGTCAGATAGCGACTTTGTACGCATTAGGCCATTCTTTTCTGGATTTTTTTTTTTTTTGTTTCAAATGGATGAACAAACTCTCCGCTGCAAAGCTGGATAAATGTAGTGCCGCCCCTTTAAAAGAGCGGAGCTGTTTTTGAGATGTATTACTATATTAGGTGACATGGAACTTTGCATCTCTCATACCATCACCGCAATGTTGACCAATAGAAAGCTAAAGTCACCCAAAAACTGCCTAGTCCCTCCTTCCCTCGCCTTATGGTCCGCTCCTACCTGCCCGCAGTGCACAGCCAGGGCTACTCTCGGGAATGCTATGTGCCCCCTCCGGGAGCCCACGCTCCACCACTGCTCCACCTTGGCTGCTCCCCACCTACTTTTCCATGACCCTGGGCTGCGGCCGCTGCCCCGCTGTCCTCCGCAATGTTTCCTAGCCCTGTGACAACGACGCCCTTCTCGGTGAAGGATATTCTGAACCTGGAGCAGCAGCAGCAGAGCGGCCTGGGCTCCATGGAGCTGGCGTCGCTGGCCTCCCCGTCCTGCATGCTGGCCACCTTCAAGCAGGAGGCGTTCAGCGCCGAGCCCCCGGCCCTGCCCGACCTGCGGGAGGAGCTGCCCGAGCCGCCCCCCAGCAAAACCACGGCCGCCTTCCCCGGCTCCTACTACGTGAAAAGCTACGTGGAGATGGACTCGGCCAAGGAGGCCAAGGCAGACAAGAAAGGTAAAGCCAGGCGCTGCTGCGCGGGGCTCGGAGGAGAAGGGGGGCAGGGGGATGGTGATCACCTAGCGGGGTCGGCCGCCCGGCCGGGGGTCCCCAGGGCTGCGGGGGAGAGGGGACAGTGCGGGGCTGCGCTCGGTCTCGGGACTCGGTAAGCGGCAGCATCGTTATCCCCTCCCGGGCCCCGCGGGAACGGGGCTGACCCGACCGCGGGGAGGGTCCCGCTGACCCCGGCCCGGAGACCCCCAGGAGGGGCCGGGGCTGTGCCCCTGCCCAACGGGATGGGCAGAGCTGCAGGGTGACACGCGAGGCCTCGAGTTTGTACAGAAACCAGGTGACAAATCCGATTCCTCGCTCGCTCGGGGGTCGGGGTGGGTTTCAGCACAAAGCTAGGTGCGATAAATCCAGGCTGGGGCACAGGCGGGCGAGACTCACGTCAGTGCACGGGGCACCGTTGTTTTCAAACAAAAAAGACGGAAAATTTGCTGCAGAGGTACCTAAAGAGCAGGGCCGGGTGGCCACAGCGGCCTGCGAGGCCGAGGAAGAGCCAGGGCTGGCTCACGTTGTACCCTCTTTATTAAATACTGATTTATAATTTTTTTTGCACAATTTTTTCCTTCCCCTTTTTCTCCTTTGCCCGCTTATTTTGCTGCAGAGCTGTGTTCCCTACACAAGAGCCTGGAGCAGGAGAAAAGAGACCTGGAAGATCCCGAGCGCCCCAGACAGAGGAAAAGGAGGAAACCTCGCGTCCTCTTTTCTCAAGCCCAAGTGTACGAACTGGAGAGAAGGTTCAAGCAGCAGAAATACCTCTCGGCCCCGGAGAGGGACCACCTAGCGAACGTCCTAAAGCTCACCTCCACCCAGGTGAAAATTTGGTTCCAGAATCGAAGGTACAAATGCAAAAGGCAGAGACAGGATCAGACGCTGGAGATGGTGGGGATCCCTCCCCCGCGGCGGATCGCGGTGCCGGTGCTGGTGCGCGATGGGAAGCCCTGCCTGGGGGAATCCTCCCCCTACAGCTCGCCCTACAATGTCAGCATTAACCCCTACAGCTACAACGCCTACCCCGCGTACACCAACTACAACAACGCCTGCAACGCCAACTACAACTGCAACTACCCCTCCATGCAGCCCATGCAGCCCTCGGCGCCCGCCAACAACTTCATGAACTTCAGCGTGGGGGACTTGAATTCGGTGCAAACGCCCATCCCGCAGGGCAACGCGGGCATCTCCACCTTGCACGGGATCCGAGCCTGGTAGAGCCGCCCCGCAGCCAGCCCGCAGGGGCCGCGCCTGCCAGCCGGGCTCGGGACATTTCCAGGCTGCGGGGCTTGAGGACTGCTCAGTGGAGCACCCCGGCGGATCTCACCAGTGTGGTGGCCGTGGACGGGGCGGGTTTTGGTACTTCGTGCGGGGCCAGGCAGGCACCGGCGGGGGATGCCCGCATTTCCCGGCCCCTTCTCGCTTGCCTTCCACTCGGGTCTTCACCCTGATAATTCCCCTCCTTCCTTCCTACCGGTAATTTCGCGTGACTTGTTCCCGACAACACCCACCAAGCCCTACAACGCTCTCTTTTTTTTTTTTTTANCGCTGTTCGGTCAGTTCGGCATCTCAGCACCCCCCAGGTGTCCCTTGCGAGGCTGCTACTGCCGGCCTGGGCAGGGATGAGGACAGACAGACTGCCACCCCAGCCCGGCCGAGGGACACAGACACTCCGGCCCGCCAGGTCCCGTAGGGTTCTGCACTAAAACCTGAGTTAGTATGGAAATGCACTGTCCGCCCCTCGGTACGTGTTGCCCTTTGCTGTACAAGCTGACGGAGATCAGCGAGTTGTCATTAAAGAGAGTGGCTGAACCTTGGCGTCCCTGGCGTTCTTGCGCATCCCGGCCACCCCGGGAGCGGGGCGGGGGGTCCGGGCCGCCCGTCCCGGGGCTCTCCCGGGCCGCTCCGGGAGCCTTTCCCTGCCGGTCCCCGCCGGGTTTCTGTACCCCTCCCCATGCGCTCGGCATTCCCGTTTTGCCGCCTGCAAACGGTGTTTGTATTTTAAGGAATTTTAAAAAATCATTTAAGAGCCGCTTTTCGAGCTCCCAGCCTGGCAGAACCGCTAAGCACCGGCCCGTGGCCCCGGGCTGGGATCGGGACCGAGCCCGTCGTTCCCAGTCCCCGGGAGCGTGGCGCTGATTTATGCCCTGCACAGAAATCACTGCAGGGAGAGGTACCGACACCCCAAGTCATAACCCAAACTGCCCCCATCCCATTCGCGGGAGGTTTCCACAGCCCCTGCAGATCCTGTCCCCATGGGGAAAGGCACAAAGGACCCCCCGCCTGCCCCCAAACTGCCCAGGGACAGCGAGCGGGGGCGCCCCGGCACCCAGCTCCTGCCTCTCCTCTGCCCCAGCCCCTCGGCCGCTTTTACGGTAGTCGCTATCAAATGTCAATTATTGGGAGTGAGAAACAACAAACATTGTAATTCAGCGCAGTCACAACATCCTCTGAGAGTGTCTGAGGCTGTCCGGCCGGTGACAGGGCGATTAGGGGGACCTGCAACCTCTCCTGCCTCGGCCCTATCGGCCCCATCAGTAAACAGGGATGGAGACAGGGTGGCTGTGGCCCTGGGACAGAGGATGAAAGGCTGCCGGGGAATGGAAGCTGCCTGCAGCCTCTCTCCCAAGCCCACACACCCCCCGAGGTAGGATTGCACAGATAAGGAGCTCCCACCTCCTTCCAAGCCCTGGGCGCTGCCCACAGAGCCCCTAACGCAGTGAGGAGTGCAGACACCTGTCTGGGGCTCAGGGCTGGGCAAACACGGACCTTCAGCCTCATCCCAGGGGGAATCTGCCTCGGGGAAAGCACCCCACAGAGCCACAGGGACACGGGCTCTGTGACAAGGGGACCAGAGTCCGCCAGCCTGAAGTAGGGGGACAGGTCACCTGGGCAGGCCAGAGGGAAGCAAAGGCCACTTCTCCTCGTTTGGAACCGTCTCCAAGGAGGGCTCTGTGTTAGGAGGACACTGGATCCAGATGGGAGAGAGGCAGCAGAGCAACCAGAAAATTCCCTGCCTGAAGAGGGCCGAGGGTGGCCCAAGAACTCCAGGAAAAGAGCATGGAGTGAGGCAGGAGAAAGCTGGGTTTAAACTGATGAGTGGTGGGGGGGAGTCACAGTTTGGGGCCAGTTTGCCTGTTAACACGGCAGATTTAGCTAGAATTCGAACTTTCAGAAACTGGCCCTGAGCAGGCCTTCATTAAGTAGACAAACAAGATAGACAGCAGTGAAACTTCAGGAAAAACCACAGGAAAAAGTTACTCTCCACATCAACACAGAACCCTTCTCACGTACTCCCAAACGTCCTTTCCTTTCCTCAGACCCCGTTATTTCCTTCAAACATGTTTGTTTTCCTCCCATAATAACTCAGAGCTACCAGAAATCTGACTGTCCGGTGGGATTTTCCCTGCAGTGGCTGTTCTGGGCACCAGCTTTGGGTCTGATTTCCAGGACTGCACTGTGCTCATTGTCAGCAGGGGTGAATGTCCCTCCTGCTCACACACTCCCCTCCTCCCCAGGCTGCTCCTGCGGGAATTGCATCACGAGCAGATGCAGGGCAGGATGAGACGGGGGCTTGCAGCAGCAGCCGGAGCCTTGGAGCCGCCTCGCCAGGGGATTTAGGCACAGCACACCAGCACAGCTGGCTGAGGCACAGCAGCCGCGGTTAGAGACCTTCCATCAGCTGGATTAATGGGAACTGCAAGGAGATCCAGGAGGAACGAACCCCCAGCACACCGATACCGGCCAAGGGGGGCTCCCTGTGCTCACAGACCCCATTTCTCCTGTTCCTGCCTCATTTCCAGCTGCAGCTCCACAGCCGCTCAGCCCAGGGGTCAGGCAGGGGCAGAAGGTTCCCCCAGGACTTCCAAAAGCACCGGGGCTGTGCTTCTGCGAGCGCAGCCCTCTGACAGGCTCAGAAAAACCGCACATATCAAATCTGACCTGCCCCTGTCTCAGCCTGAAGGGTTTCCCATCTCTAGAGCAGCACGAACAGCCTGTGCTTAGGAAAGGTTGTAACAGAGGGAAGTGCAGGATCCTGGCGTTTCCCCAGGGAAGCTGAGATCAGAGATCCTCCCAGTGCCCGGGGGCATGCTAAGGGGGGTAGGGAAAAAGCTTTTAAATAAGATTGGCGCTTGGATTTGATCTCGCTCTTCCCTCAGATTTTTTGGGGATTACGCAGCCTGGCACTTGCATTCACGGCTCTGTTCTAACCCAGCTTTTTTTTGGAGAATTCCGTGCCCCAGCTCCACCTGAAGGTGACAGGGTGAGAGCAGCTCGGTCTTCTTGAGACAAACCGCACGTGGCGAGTTTATCCAAACTCCTTGGAATTCACAGAATTTGTACAGGAACAAGTTGTCCGCTGTAAGGAACTGATACCAAATCCCTTGCCTTTAGCAGTTTTGTAGGAACTGAAGTAATTGTTTTTCCCCAAAAAACACCCGTGCAGTTCCTAAAGCGCCAGAATTTTATTCCTTAAGTTCAAGGAGTGTTCACGTCGGAAGTTATTCTCTGGAGCCGGAAAACAAGATAGGGTCCTGGCAGGAATTAAGTGTTTCAGTGTTCCTGAGAAGCTCGGCAGGAAAACAACAGATCAACAACCCTCGCTCTCCAGCTCCTAATTCATCTCACTGACATCAGTGTAGATCAGTATCAGCAGTAAGTGATTTCTTGTTAATGGGGATTATTAAGAAGAATCAACACCTCTAAAATGCCACTCCAAAGCGAGAAAGGGATGTGCTTTCAGGCTGGAGTCCGATTTTTCATTCCTGGGTGGTTTGTTGTTGCCTAAAGCACGAAATTAACGCTACATTTTGGCGCAGAGAAGGGAAGCCGAGATTTCTCCCAGCAGATCAAGCACTGGCAGCGCGTTTGTGAAAGTTCATCAATCAAGGCTCAGCAAAGTGACACAGAATACATTACTTAAAGATCTCTACCCGTCTCCTGCAGTCATTTTAAACCCTGCCACTCCAGCGTTCCATGCAGCAAGAAAGACCCATTTAGAGAGAGGATCATCCTGATCAGCCACATTTCCTATTGTCCTGCACAGACTGGCGCTGGATGGGCTCAGATGAGGAAAAACAGGTGAGTTCCTCTGCCTTTCCATCAAGGACTTGCTGGAACTTCAAATGAAATATGAATTATTTCAATGGAGCCTGGATGAATATGCTGAGACAGAAAATAAACGCTTTCCCAAAAACTGAGTACCCAGGAAAAGAGAAATTCCCATTAGGAGAGCAAAGCATTTTTAAACCAGCTCTGTGTGTGAGCAGTTGGAGCACTGACCCCACTGAGACTGTAAAACATCTCTTGAGTCATCTCTGCTTAAAATAACGTGTTTTTTGGTGTCAGCAAAGAATCACGGTCAAATGGCAAAATCACAGGTCTAAGGCAGGAGATCGGGCATTTTTCCCAGCCCCGTTAGAGAGGGACATCGTGTTTGCAGCAGGTTCAGCTCAGTCCTGCCCACTGTGAGCAGCCCGGGGTTCTCCCACACAACTTACAGAGTTCACTCAATACCTGCTCGGTTTGGAGGGCTGGAAAAATAGGTTGTCCATTAAAAAAAAAAAAAAAAAAAAACAACCAACCCCACCAACAAAAACCCTCAAAAACACAACCAAAACAAACAAACAAACAAAAAAAAACACCAACAAAGAAAAACCCCCAAAACCCCCAAAGCTCCTTGTAAATGGGAATAAATCTTTTAGTGGTCGAAATAATTTTATTTCTTAGGGTTGGTTAAGATTAATTGGTCTTGGGGAGACATCCTGTTGCTAAATTGTTACTTATGGAGATGGGTAAGCTGAAGGCATGAATGACACTGCTGTGAAGTGGGCAAGGTCAGGAGTTAACAGGCTCAAATGGGGAGGGGAAAAAAAGCAGATTTGTTGAGTATTTACAACTCTGTGAACTGCTCTCGAAACTGGTTAGTGAGACACAAACAGAATTTAGAAAGGCATTTTAGAGCGTTAGTCCTAGAACCAACAAATCTGGTTGTTGAACAAGTTATTAACTTCCACAGTTGAAAACACCTGCTCCCAAACATTTTCCAGGGGTTCTGAGCATTTGGAGCAGGATTTGGTGCTCTCTGCTGCCACAAGAACACACCAGAGTTTATTTTAGCACAACAGACATTTCCTGAAAAGATTGCATTGTCATCCAGCATAAGCTTGGAATAAATCACAATACTGACTCCTAGAAATTGTCCCCAAATCCCATCTCCCTGGCCCAGGATGTTTTTGTACTCTTTATTATCTGTGCAGAAGAAAAGCTGCTGTCAGAGCAGCACACAGACGTGGGCAGTGCTGGCTGGGAGCAAGAGGAGCCGTTCAAAAACAGGTCACCAAAAAAAATTAATATTAATTTCAGTCAAATAAGCAAGTTCCTCACATTTTAAGCACTTAAAAAAAAAAAAAAGCATGAAAACCTACTGCCTCAAATTCAGCAAACGTAATGGTATTAAAGAGATGTTTTATGCTGTTTCAAAGGAGGAAAACTTAAATCTCACTTGACTCCAGGTCTCATGTGCTGCTTTAAGCATCAGCTGCTGCTCCCTCTCTGCACACCCCTCAGAGCCAGGTCCAGATCCAGCCTGCAATTACACACTTCACTTTACAGGCTGGCTAATCCCACTGGAGATTCCCCAGGGCCACGGGCAGGAGCAGCCAGCCACGCTGACACTCTGCTCATTCCTGGCACGCTCCCATGCCCAGGCTCCAGTGCCCTCCTGCTGTTTATTGCTGCTTCTGAGGGTTAGAGGCGTTTTCCTGATTGTTCTGGGTTTTATTTCAGTTACACCAGCTACCAAAANTAATATGATTTTATTTATGCCCAGAAAATTATCCTTAGCCTGTGCATCCGTGGGGATTGCAGGAGTCCCCATCTTGGAGGACACACAGCCCTGCTCAGAATGCAGGTTCCTCACTGCTGTCTTTAGGAATGGCCCTTTCCAAGCAGTGCCAAAAAATTTGCTTTATTTAGGCATAATTCTGAAGAAATTAAAGTATGATTGCTGCCATAAAAAGAAATGCTCAACCCTACCTGCCATCCAACACTCACAGTCATCCAGTGAGTCCATCTGGGAGCAAAAATTCCCCTTTTAGATGCACACAGAGAAAAATTAACTTAAACACCCCCCCCCCCCC
>VXAX01007966.1:134898-149857 GCA_013399835.1 Leptocoma aspasia
TTTAAAAACCTTTTAGTCCATTTTTGTCTCATATGAAAGGTGAGACAATACAGATGTTACAATTCACACTACCACAATTAAAAGTTAACTATTTCCTAATTACAATACATTATGAGCATTACTTGGCCTATCAGCTTTCTGTCACATCATGCTATAGATGCCTTAAAGCCAATCATCTAAAATTACCCCTCATGAGTTCTATTAAAATGCATCTTTCATAGTTTATTTCTCCAAAGTACCCAGCCTTATTTACAAGGCCATCCTTTGAAACTTTTTTCCAGCTCAATTTCTCTCTCAACGATATCCATCCTATTCCATGGCATTTCCAAGTCAGCATTTCTTATCTCAGAGTTTGCATACAGATGCAAACTGTGTGAGCCTTCTATCAAGTCCTAAAAACTTCCTACAAATCCATTTCCCACACCTGGGAGCAGCATTTCACACCCGAGGGAAAGGAAACATCCAGACCCAGAAGCTGAACTCAGGGAAAGGCAGGAGTGAGGTCCAGACTGAGGCACAGGGGGCTGGGAATGGAGAGGTCATTTAAGCAATTAATTCCCATTTACACCACCTTGTTGTCAAGATAAGATCACAAATTTTGCAGATTTCGGTGTGTGCCTTCAAAATTCCCTAACCCAATGCTTTTAAAAAATCTTCTTTGAGATCACCCCTGTTTTATCAATCAAGATAACAACATCCCATTCACTTCTGAGGGGAATGGAAGTAGAGGGGGTTCAAAGTCAGTTGAGAGAAACAGCGTGGGCTTCAGTTCTTCCTTCTGTATTTGTATTTTTTTTCCTTAAATACAGAATTGATGACTGGATTTTTTTTTTAATTTGAGTCACTGACATTTTGTGGAAAACTTCTTGGGGAAAAAAGAACCTTAAATAACAACCAGTCTGGGGAAATCCAGCTCTGCAGAGTGCTTGTCATTGCTGCAGCATCCACTGCTTTTTGCTTTACCTTTTTTTGGGGGTAAACTCAGGAGTTTTGAGGCGTTGAAATTGAGAAGCCAGTTTTAATTGTAGCAATTTTAATTGAGGAATATTGAGATTGTAGTTTCACTTCATGCATGGCATTACAGAGGCAGAGTTCAAGTGAGGAACAAGGATCCTCCATCCCCTGGAAAGGCTGCAAAGACAGAAATCCCTGCTCTGGAGTGCTTGGATGGAAAATGGATGGGGTGAGGGAGGGAAAACCTCTGCACAGAGAGGAACTGACTTTTCAAAGGAGACAAGGCTTTTGCTGCCCTGAGCTAAAGATAGGATGAGCACAAGCAGCAGCTTTTTAAAGCAGCAGATCCCTCCTTATCACGAGCCCCAAGGAGGGAACAGCACTTCCAGGGAATGTGGAGCTCCACTGAGCTTTTCCTCCAGCCCAGCATCACCCACGGGGTGAGTCGTCCTGCAGGGACCTGGCTGCACCTCAGGGACCTTCCCTGAGCTTCTCCCTCATTATTATCCTGATTTTCTGCCTGGGTACCACAGGCTCAGCCTTCCTTTATCCTTTTGACTTTTGACCTTGGGATGGAGGGGCTCTGCTTCCTCCCCAGACCCCCTCCCACCCCGGGGATGCTGCACAGGAAGGGCACCGTGCTGATGGATCTGTCAAGACCAAGGGTCAAGTTTATGTTGATCTACAGGTGTCAGGAGAGTATTGATCCTCTGAGGAAGGTCCCTGAGAGGTCACCACGAATCCTCAGGGGGGTGAAAATCCCACATAACTCGCTTGCAGATGCTGCTGAAGGAGCCAGATAAAGGAAAGCAGCCACCCAGCAAGTGTTAACAGACACCCCCAGAGCAGCAGGTGAGGCCACAACGTTATTTTTGTCTAAGCCAGGGTGGCCAAACCAATAAAAAAGGTGAAAACATCAAGCAATTCAGGGCCCTGTCAGGGCAAATTAAGCTCTTTTGTTTTAGCTGGAGCTGGGATGGTTTTGGCTTGCCCAGGACTGGAGGCAGCCTCAGTTGCCCTCTTTGGTCAGCACTCTCCAGTCATTTCCCTGACAGGGGGAATTACACCCACCTCAAAAAGTGCTTTTCTGCACAAGCACAGAATGGTTTGGGTTGGAAGGGACCTGAAAGCTCTTCTCATTCCACCCCTGCCGTGGCAGGGACACCTCCCACTGTCCCAGGCTGCTCCAATGCCAGCCTGGCCTTGGGCACTGCCAGGGATCCAGGGGCAGCCACAGCTGCTCTGGGCACCCTGTGCCAGGGCCTGCCCACCCTCACAGGGAGGAATTCCTTCCATGTACCCGACCCACGTTTCCCCTCCTCCAATCTGAACCCATTCCTCTTTGTCCTGTCACTCCAGTCCCCGATGCAGAGTCCCTCTCCCTGTTCCCTGCAGACCCTGCAAGGTGCTCTGGGGTCTCCACACACCCTTCTCTTCTCCAGGCTGAACATTCCCAGCTCTCCCAGCCTGTCCCCAAAGGGAAGGTGCTCCAGGCCCCTTATCAGCCTCGTGGCCTCCTCTGGACTTGCTCCAACAGTTCCATGTCCTTCTAGAATAATTTTAGAATGGGATAACTTGGTTGGAAGGGACCCACAAAGACCATCTCATCCAATTCCTTGATTCTGCAGAGAGAAAACCCCTTGCACCAGCTACAGCCACAGCAGACACATAAAAAGAATCCCCTCCTCTGAACTTCCAGCTCCTCAGGCAGCACTGAAGTTCCCAAAGCATTTGACAGTGACCAACACACCCCCTGTGACCCCTGAGCCAGGGACCAGGCAGATCTTTCCAGCAGCAGCAGCTCAGGGTTCCTGTAACTGGATGATTTAAGCCCAGCAGCTCTGGCAGAGCGTGATGCTCAATCCCTTTATCGTGCCTCCTCTCCCTCCAGCAGCCAAAGCCAGGGCTAATTTTAAAAAGCAGTGATATGGGGCTGCTGCAGGAACACACGGTGCAGTTGGCTGCTGGGAATTGAAATAGAAATGGGCACAGGCTGCTCTGCAGCTTGGGTGTTGTACACTGACTCTGTGGGGCTGAGTTAAAATGCAGAAGGATAACCTGCTAGCTTGTTGAAGCCCAAAAGTTACAAAATAAACCTGACAAGTTAACTTATTTTAGTAATTTTGGGGGATTAATAAACCAAAGACTGGAGTAGTTTCAATGAAAACAAGCTAATGATCAAAACCAAATTTTTACCTGACTCTATTCCTTTGGAAAAACAACCCTTTAACATATTAAATCAAGATAAGATCAGTGCCTTGCATTTCCTCTCTGGTGAGCAGTGACAGGACCCAGGGGAATGTCTGGAGCTGTGTCAGGGGAGGGTTAGGCTGGATTTTAGGAAAAGTTCCCCAGAGGCTGGTCAGGCAGTGTGAGTAAAGAACCTTCTCCTAAAACCCAGTCAAACCTCCCCTGACAGCTTCATTTCTCCCACACCTGACTGGGAACCCAAGACTGGAGAAAGTTTTAAACCCACCCTTGCTGCCTTTATTCCATGTTGAGCCCAGCCACGCTGGAATTGGCAGGTCTTTGTTCAGGGAAGCAGAACATGGTGCAGAACTTTATTTCACAGTGCTACCTAGTGGTTTCTGCCATAAATGATCAGCTCCTCAAAATGCTCCTCCAGACAGAACCTCGGTGTGGAGTAAATACAGACGACAATAAAATCTAAACTTCCATCACTGCCTGAAATGAGTTAAATTGCAGGGAGGGCAAAAAGAAATTAAAAAAAAAAAAAAAAGAGGGAAAAAAAAAGAGGAAAACACACTTGTAAACTAACCCCAAGGGTTTCTGACTGGATATTCATGCACATCAACAACCCCATCCCAACCTCCCACAGCTCTATCAGATGCCAGGAGAGGCATTATCACTTTTATGCAACAACCAGGATTTTTCCTCCCTCACCACTGCCAGGGACTGGCACAGGAACGTGGAGCAAGTGGCACCCAGAGCCCTTCAGAGACGGTCCCTGCCCCTCTCCTCCTCTCTCACAGCACCCTGGTAACCCAAGCTCTGTGCTCGGGTTTTCTGTCAGCATGGGGACACTCAGAGTGACAAATCCTCCTCCCCTCCAAAAACCCTTCCACGCTCCTCTCAAGGTTTCCTCTGCCCCATGACGGGGTTGCTGCACTGATTTCTGCCCTGCTCAGAATCACCTCTCCCTGCTGCCAGTTTGGATTGATTTACACACTGATGGATTGATTTACACACTGATCCATGCATTTCCCAGCACCACAGTGCCTTGGCAGAGGAGCACCCCTGCTGCCCTGTGTTTGCCCACACCAGACGAGGTGCAGGAGCACAAATTCACAAAATCCTGTTAAAATCTGACAGGACCCAGTGGAAGATGTTAAATCCAAGCCTGAGGCACAGCTGCTGGACGTGACAGTTTTCCTGTGTTTGGAAGGGGGAGAGCAGTCCTTGCTTCCCTGGGATCACCAGATGAAAGGAATCATGTAAGTACTAAGTAGTATTAATAGTCCCAGGCACAAAATATATATATGAGAGTAATATGGCCAAACAATACTTAACAGTTATTTCCAATAGCAGCATTTGTATAATGCCATCGACACTCAACTGCTGATAAGCTGGACACACTTAAGGAATTTTAATAAGCCTTTGAAAAGCTTTAACTGATGTGAATTAAGCCCTGAGATAATTCAGACGCAGGGCTATCATTCTCCAGTTAAAAATAATTGATCTTGGATGTAAACGTCACATCTTGTGCCCCGGAGCAGAGAGGCACAGAAAATGTCATTTGTCACCAGCAGTGCCTGGGGCTGATGGATACGTTCCGAGGGACCCCTGGGCTCTGCTCGCCCGCAGGAATTTCCCCCGTGGGATCAGGGACGAGGAACCTCCCAGGAGCCAGGCTGAGGTACCCAAATTAACAACGCACGGGTTCTCATTGCTACAAAGTCACTGAATCCACTGCCCTGGGCGAGGGCACAACGAGCTGCTGCTATCTTTTGGCTTTAATCCACCAAAATAGCTCTGCTGCCATTCCCCTCTTGCAGGGGCAGAAGCAAAGTTTTCATCTGCAGTTCAGTACTGAACATAAAAGGTTTTTCTCCTTCTATATTTACTGTTTGTTGTTGCAGGGGTGAGGCTTTCTCCACTGGCATTTCCTCGCTATCTTTTCTGAAATCCTCTGAACAGACATTTTTTTGACAAGGTGATAAGACCAGGCAGCTCTTGTTGAGATCTGCAAAACCTAAATATAAACCCATATCTTCACAAAAATTAATTAACTTGCAGTAATGAGAATGTAAATTCCCACTTGCTGTCTCTCAGCATGAACATTACCTTATTTATTGCCTGCCAAGTTATTTACCATGAAGTCTGTGAAAGATCAGGAACGAAGTTTGGGTCAAAGGCTGCAATTAGCAAAGACAAAGCTATTTTAAACAAATCTACAGATAAAGAGAATGATTGTTTGGGTTTTCTTTTCCCTCAATAAAAAAAAAAAAAATTCTTATTGGTTGGTTTTGAATAAGCAGGTTGCTGGCACAAGCCAGTCAGTGCAAACCAGGAGCCACTGACATTCAACTATTTTCATTTTTGCTGGAGCTACTTCCAAACACCATCTCTGTCATTTAAACAAATGGGAATTATATGATGAAGAAATTGCATATGCTGCTAAGAATATCCAAATGAGAAGCAGCAAAAGCATCATCTTCTAAGAACACGGCTGAGGAAGAAATCCTTCATTATTTAATCCAAACACTGCATTAGTGTACATATATATATTAAGTGTTATATGTATATCAACATACAGAACAGGGGAAGTCTTGCTTATGTTTGAAATAGAGAGTTATCACTTTTTAATATAGATATACTATGTTTTTGTGACTATACTGAGCAAGGGGAGCCTTGTTTCTCCTGGAAACATCAAGTTATCATCAGACACAGGACAGGAGGCCGACCGGATCAATAGACTTACTCAATATAGAAAAATCTTATCTTCCTTTCAGGCTGGCTGGCCATAATGTCAGCACCCAGATGCCTCTGACAGAGTTATCTCCCATCAGCAGCGGCAAAAACTGCTCAGTGCTTGGGTGACACCTACGAAAAGCCAATAACCCCAACAGGAAAATTTTGTCCCGCTGTCCATTTTGAAGATAAAGGGCCAGCGAGCCGGCCCTGGCCGCTCTTTGAGGCGTTATCAGGAGGCAGAACATCGCTCAGCAGAGCGGGTTTGGGTTTCACATCCCCATCCCCTCGGGCCGAGCTGAAGAACTCGCGGGGACAACGAGCCCAGACCCCGGCGGGGTCAGGTCCCAAAGCGTCCCTGGATGTGACACTCAGCCCTGCCGCTGTTGAAAAGAAGAAAGCGAAAAGCTTTCATGTGGTTCTATATATACGCGGTTCTATCTCTGGGGCCGGGTGTGCGCTGATGCCCGCGGAGCCGCTCTCCCCGCCTGCCCTTTGGGGCTTATCGCGGGCCCCGAGGGACACACGCGGCCTTATCGCCGGGCCAGGCTCGGAGCAGCCGAGTGGCATTTTCCTTTCATGCCGCCCCCGACACCCCGAGCGGGGCAGAGCCTCCCCAGGGCCGGCCCAGCCCGGTAAGGAGGATGCAGGAGCCCGCTCTGATGTGGCAGCAGGGGACAGAGGCCGGTGGCGATAGCATCTGATCAGGCTCACGTTGTGAGGTTAAAAATAAAAGGAAGCACAAGTGGAAGCGGTCTAAGGCACGGCAAGGTGTCACAGCAGCCCGGGCCATTGTCCCCCAGCTGCCCAGGGTCACTGCCAGCCCCGTGGCACAGCGACAGGCAGGGCTGGGTGGATCTCGGGGCAGTGTCTGGGTGCCCCTCACCAGATTTGCTTCTCAGCTCAGAGTCACAGAACTGTCAGAGTTGGAAGCGACCCACAAGGATCATCAAGTCCCAACTCTTGAGTAAATGGCCCAGCCATCAGCACCGGGCTCTGAGCAGCTGAGCCAACCAACTCCAGCCCAATTATTTTTAGTGGCTTTGCAAGGCTGCGTGATTCACTCAGCATTTCACTGCCCAAGGCAGCACTTGGAGGTGCTAACCCAAGTGGAGATCTCAGTGAACACATGAAGAGCCAGGGTGTGAACCCAATTAAGTCAATAAAGATCCCAGTCCCTTCCTCGGGCTGCAGCTCTCCCTGTGTGGGAGAGGATCAAAATTTCAAGGCACAGGTACAGTGAGGCACCACCTCTCTCAACCCACCGCCCAAAGAAACTGGCACAGAGCCTTCATCACATGTTCCTGTGAAAAAACCAAACCTCAACGCAGTGGAAGTGTCATTCCCTTTGTGGCACAGAGTTTGTACCATTTTATATAAGCTAGCAGATAATAAAGTTGTGTTTATCCAACAACCTCAGCCTGAACAAGTCCACAACCAGCTTTTGATAGCAGCAGGATGATTTAAGAGCCTGGACGTGGCACAAAGCACCTGCAGCCTGTCTGGAGAACAATTCTCACCTTTGTGGGAAGGAAACACAACAAGCACTCACTCAGGGACAGAAAGGGCTTTGCAGCAATGTACAGTCACCAAGACACCACATCTGGGGAAAAATTCTGCTTCAGAGTCTCTTCTGTGACAATCACACCATTACAAACAGGGTAGCAAAGCAATATTAAAGCTGATTTCCGTCCTCCCCTTTTTCTGAAGGAGAGCCCCACATATTTGCAGACAAGCATGCATATGTCCCCTGGATATTCTCAGCCCCCAAAGATTCCAGCCTGACTTGCCTGGCTTGCTCTGGGCCACTTGGCATGTGATAGCAGCCACACACATTTGGCAGAGACATTTTTAGAAACCTCCAAGCTATGAATTCACCTTTCCATTTTGGTAAAGTCAGTTATGTGGAAAGCATTTCAAAAGCACAACTTCAAATAAAAACTTCATTTCCCCTTGATTCTCGGAGGAGGGAATAAGTAGTATTATCCTCTTAATTTGTTTTCCCAGAGTTATCCTGCAATATTTCTGTATTTGATAACACCACAATCAATAACAAAATAATAATGAGTCAAATCAAGTCAGTCTCTCTCAGCACATTTACAGTGTATGTTAAATTTCCAATTCTCCTCAGGTTCACGTTTATTGTGACCACTAAAAGGTGCCTTTCCAAGGAAACACAGACCTAAGTGAACACTCTGGAAGTGACCCTCATGCTGCAGATTTCAGGGATGTAATGGACACCTGGCTCCTGCCCATGTGGGAATGGAGACCAGGATTGGATCTACACCCACAGCCCAGCACCCCTGTGCAGGCAGCACAGCCAAATATCCAACAGCACTGCCTGGCTCCTGACACTCCAAGGGGCAACTTCCAGGCATTTCCTCCTTTTTCCACAGGTGCTCAGACAAAGCAAATTGCTCTCAGTGGCTTGGACTCCACAGCAGGACCTTACATTCACCTCAAACCTGGAAGTTCTAAACCTCTAAATGTGCTGAGGCATCAGAGCTGCCCCATCCTCATCCCTAAGTGGCCCCAGCTGCACAGCCAAACACCCACAGTCCCTTCAGGACACAGTTAATGAACCACACTCAGCTAAAGAGCAAGAGTTCCTTAACCCACAGCTCCTTGATTGCTGCCAGCTGTCCCTTTTTAAGCTCTTAGTGGTTCCTTACTCCTTGTTTTAAAGGAGTGTTGTTCTTCAAAGCAAAAATACTTCTAACTGCCGCTGTTTTGTGACAGTAAATCCCACCCTCCACTTGTAGGGAGGGCACCTGGTACCTGCTGCCTTTTGGGGGGGGAATGGCCCAGGAGTACCAGGAGCACTCCTGCTTGCTTTCACTTGTGTGTGCGCCCTCCAGCACAGCCCTGACACTTCTCCAGAGGCCTGTTCCTTTCTTCCTCCTCAAACACTTCCTGCTCCTGCACTCCTGGAGTCCCTGGTCTCAGAAGGACTCCAGCCCTTGGTCCCCAAGCCACACCCAAGACCAAAGATGCAGAGGCCATTCCCTCCTCACCATCCCTGATAGCTCTGCTGCATTGGGCAAGGCAGACACCTAACAAAACGCTCCTCCCTTCCAGAAAGCCAGCACAATACCGTTGTTTAACCCTTCACAACACAACCTCAGGCACAGAGCAACAAGACCCTGAGACACAACAACCTGAGTGCAAACATAAAACCCTCTGCAGGCACAGAAAAACTGCCAAGGCACAACTTTCCATATTTCCTGGATCAGACAACAAAGAGCCAGGCACAACCACTTCCTCTTGCCAAATGCTGCTCCCAACTCAGCCGAAAAATGAGAAATTGAGTCCTACCTTCACTGCAGGAGCCGAGCCTGTGATGAGGAGCAGGACAGCCACCAGAGTGAGTGTGGAGGGAGGGTATTTGAGCAGCACCCAGCCAGCCCCAGCTGGGCACGGTCAGGGCTGATTGGGCATCCCACCGTGCCAGGAGGGAGCCCGGGTCACCAGCAGCTGTGCCCTGCTCCAGGCTGCCTGCTGAGGCACCTCCTGAGCTGCTGCACACAATCACCCTTCTCACCCCAAACAGAAAAAACATTTATCTTGCCATCTCCAGTGATTATTCCCTGCCAGGTCTGTGGCCCATCTGGAGCCTGGGTGATTCCTGGCTGCCTGTGCAAGGAAATTATTCAAGTACCAGGTGCTGCAGAGCACCTGTTGCATCCTAGAATTTCTCCTCTTCCCCACTCCCAAAAATTCAGTAGTCCTTCCTATTTTTTCCCCTAATTTCTTTGTTTCTAATTGTCTCTCTGTAAATTAACAGTTCATGCAGGTAGGTTTATTTACAAAGATTAGATTTTTGAAGCTCAGTAATTTCTCTTATTCAAACCCCCAATGTGCACATCATCAACTTTTTTCATTCTTGGTGCAATTCTGTATCTCAGGAAAGGCTGGGAGGAAGAACTGCCCTGAAATACTAGGAATGAACAATATGGAAACCACATCCACTCTGTCCAGTCTGCCTGTTCCAGGGCCACAAAACAGCATAAAACTCTCCAACTTCCAAATGCACACCTTGGCAGTAAGTTCACAAGGATAAAGCATGAAGTGAAAGGATATAAAGAAAAAGAGGAAAAAGGTTTTTGATTTTAACAGATTGCCAATCTAATTATTTTATCTATTGTGTGAACTCATAGTAACAAATGGGAGTCCCATTTTTGCTTTGCTCAGAGCCCTCCCAAGGCCAGAGGGACAGAGCCAGGCTGTGTTATGCTCCCAGAAAAACAATCCATAAGCAACCTCTGCTGCTAAAGAAAAAGCAGATTTTTTACACTGAAAGGCTCTTTCAAACCATCAGACTCTGTTTTTAAACAAAACTCTGCCAACATGAATACAATAAATATTTTATTAATGGAATGTGTGAGGTTTTCTCTTCCATGTTCCTCTTACTCTCAGCACCTTACACACAGGTGTCAGAGCAGCTTCCAGTCCAAGCCAAGGACAAAACTCTATTTCAAGGCAAAAATCAGTGAGAGGTTGAAAGTTCAGACTGGCACCTTTGAGTGCCCAGTCCCTCAAGAGTTTGATTCCCCAAACCTTCAGGCAAATTGGCATTTCTTCTTCCCACAGCATGATCTAACCTCTTCTGAGGCAGCTCACAAGCTCCGTGGGGACAGCACAAATTCCTGCCTACTCTAAGGCTCCTCCAGCTATTGCACCATCCCTTTATTATTTCACTTAAAAGCCCCACCGTTATCAACCATCTCTGATTTTTTTTTTTAATAGTTCAGTGATTGTTGGAACTTTACAAAAATGGGAAGAGTCTCTTTTTGAGGATGTAGAGCACTGTGGCCAGGAAGAGGGCGAGGGCCAGGAAGATGAGCAGCTTGTCCGTCAGCTCCCGGCGGTTGTACTTGGTGATCAGCTTCCTCCCCAGCTGGATGGTCCCAGACATGGACTTGAATTCCTCATTTGCTTCCAGGATGGTTCGGGAAGAATTAGCTGAAATGAAAGTGGAACAGAAAAAAAAAAATGAAATCAGCAGGTTGTGCTTCAAAAATACCCAGCCAAGTGTGTAAGGATGAGATGTTTGGTAACGCAGTGCCTGAGGGATCCTCCTGGGTCAGGCTGACTTGTGGGTGAGAGACACAGAGTTCTCACAGCTCAGGGGTGCTGCTGTGCTGGGGAAAAGTGCAAAGTGAAGTAAGAGCACTGAAAAGCTTAAAGATGTTACTAAAGTTCCTGAATTTTGAATTTTTGGGTTAGCAGGTCAAATCTAGTTCAGGTTTTTCAGTCAGCACTGCTGGAAGCAGAGTGAAATAGGAATGGTGCTAGAGAGAGAAATCACCAGCAGCAGCAGGACAGGGCAATATTTGAATGTATTAACTGCACCTCTGAAAGTGCTCCCCCAAGCCCCAGCAGTAAATCAGTGTGGGCTTTCAGAATTATTCAGCTCAAACAGTTTTTAATATTCATTTTTGACACACACAGCAATTTTTTGCCTAATAGAAATTAGAAGGGTCAACTACAAGTGTGTGAGAAAACAAACACATGCCCCAAACTTCTCAGCCTTGCTCCTTTCAAATTGCTAAATGAAAGCAAAAGCCCTGGAATCCCCTTTTTTCTGCTTTACAGAAAGCACAGCCTGTAGGACAGTGCCTCACCCTACACTGCACTGGTTGCTGACAGAAAGGTCAAATCCAGCATTGTCTGGTTCACAAAAACAGAGCAGAAATAGGTCTGCAATATTTTGCAAAACATTTTGTGCCATCTCATCCTATTTCAAGAGGCATTTTGATCCAAGTGAAAACAGAAAACTTGTTTCCCAGAGTTAATGACAAAGCAGAGCTTCCCTGCTGCACAGCCTCAAACACTCACTGCATCCCAGGGAATGCTCAGGAATTCCCACTACTAACTCAGAATTTCCAGCTGGGTTTTGTAAATGACCTTTGGTAGTTTTTCCCTTGATGAATTCCAAGTGCTGTTCATTCAGAATCACATGAAAAAGTACCTGCCAAACTGTCCTTTTAATGGGAGAAGGAACATGCTACTCCTGCAGCAACAAACTGTGCTCAGCTGCCACCCTCAGATGGGGCAGAAAGCAAGGAGGGCAAACTCGTGTTATTTATCCTTGTCTTTAAAGTTCCCTCTGCCCAAAAGCACAGCTAGGAAGAGGCCCAGGCAGCAACTTGTAAATGCTCCATGAATCACCAGTTCTGACAGGTCACTTGATTTATTGTTTTAGGAGCTGAAGCCAAGGAACTGGGTGAAATCTTGGTTTCACAGTCCCTGATGCACTGCTGACAGAGCAAGTGACCTCGGGTTCAAGGCACTTGATCTCAGAGTCTCAGCCATCCCAGCTGGAGCCTGGCTGGAAGCAGCCTCCCAGACACTCCTTCCTCTGTGCAGGGACTTGTATCCCTGCCTTGCTTTCCTCTGCTATTCCCAAATCCATGCCAGGACAGTGGCACTGAACACCAAACACATTCTGGGCACTCTGTGAGATCACATTGCTTTAGAAAGAAACTAAACCTCATCCTGCCCCCTCTTCCTTCTCATGATCGTGGAACAGAAACTCCACACAAAGTACACTGATATATCCTGTTTATGTCCAGCTGTTGGAGGAGTTCTGCTGGCCAGTCCTTTAATCTCCACATTGTCCTGCTCTGCTCCTCTCCCCAGGCTGACAGAGCTGACCAGAGCTGCTTCCACCACCCCAGCCATGCCCGAATTCCAGCTGTACCTAAGGTCTGCACAGTCTCCTCACTCTGCTGCACCTGCTGGGACATCATCCTGCTGATGCCCATCAGACTCTCTGTGATGTTGCTTGCACTCTCTGCCAGACTTTCCTTCGTGGTCTTCCTGAAAAGAGTAAAAAGGCAGAGCAGGAAGAGGTAAAATTATCTTTTTGGATACTCTGGGAAAATGCTGCTGATAGGGAGATAAGAACAATACTTGGCACTAAACATCTCTGCAGTGTACAAAAGACACAACTGGTCTTCACTACATGAGAAATTCAGATTATTTTCACTAAACAATAAAAAATAATCCCAAATATGAAAGTCCTGAGCCCAAACAACAGCCCAGAATCTCACAGGGGCCTGGATTTCACCACTTGTTCACCCAGGACTGTGTAACTCCATGAGCTGCTATGGGAGCACCAACACAAACCCATTTTATTATCCTGAGTATCCCAGCTGTTGCTTTCAATACACAGCCTGCACACACTCACATCCAGTTCTGTATGTGAAAACAGCTCGGGTAATGACCCAGCTCTTGTTTAGAACCTATCTGGAATTAATGTAAAAGACAATATGTAAAGCTATGAAGGTTAATTTATCCCCTTTTCTGCTTAGATATGCCAATGCCAAGAAAACCTGAATTCATCACAATCCTTAACAAATCTCCACAAAAGAAAAATGCACTTATAAAAAAAAGCTACACTCAATATGATTAAATAACTTTAAAATAAGATGTAGTTTCCATTTAAAATGACTGAATATAGGAGACACTGCTTAAATCCCACAGTACAGTGGGACAGTCCAATACCTTTGTCTTAAGATGTCTCTTCCCTGCAGGAGCTGATCTTTCTCAGAGTTGTCAATAGCAATTTTGCAGGCCAAATTTGCCTTTCTCCAGGCTGCCTGGTTGCTGAAATCACAAGAGCAGAGTGTTGTAACGTGATGTGTGCTTGCAAGCACAGACAATTTTCACAAAGCAACCACCAATGCAGCTGGGCACCCCTGATACATGCAAGGACCCTCAGAACCCAATAAATACTTGGGCTGGAAAATACTTCCAAGATCATCGAGTCCAAGCTGTGCCCCATCCCCACCTTGTCCCCAGCCCAGAGCTCTGAGTGCCACCTCCAGCCCTTCCTGGGACACTCCAGGGATGGGCACTCAAACCTCCCTGGGCAGTTCCAGTGCCTGAGCACCCTTTCCATGGGGAAATTCCTGCTGGTGTCCAACCTGAGCCTCCCCTGGCCCAGCCTGAGCCTGTTTCCTCTCATCCTGGATGCCCCTCTGGGTGTCCCCTCCTGTCAGGGAGTTGTGCAGAGCCACAAGGTCCCCCCTGAGCCTCCTTTTCTCCAAGCTGAGCCCCTTTCCCAGCTCTCTCAGCCCCTCACTTTCTCTCTATTCCTACACACAACAACAGCATCCTATCATGACATTCCTGCTCCTCAGTGTAGCATTTATGAAGCAAGGGAAGAAGAAAACTGAGCCAGCTGTCAAACAACAGACTCCTAAGCCACCTTCTTTGAGCCCAAGTGCTCAAAGGGACAGACCAGAGTTAGGAAGTCAGGACAGGAGAAGGGAGAGTTGTGCCCTTTCTGTCCCTGACCTCTTGGTCTGGGACAAAACACGTGTCAGTGTCTGTACTTCCAAACCAGACTTTGAGAGACGCTGCACCGAAGTCAGCCGATCTCTGCTTACAGCCGACTCGGGAACAGCACCAGCCGCCAGACCCACCTGAGCATTTGCTTCTTGTGGTTCTCCACCTCCCGCAGCAAGGCTTGTTTCTCCGACTCCTTGTCCTGCTCCTTCGCCATCTGCTCCAGCTCCTTCGGCGGAGAGCACAAACACCAGACCCTCACCAGCCACCCGCAACTGGCCCAGCCCCACCCCGCCCGGGGAGTGGATCCGGAGCACATTTATCTGCTACACCCCCAACCCAGGGCTGCGAATCACCAAATCACAGCCGCGACCCCCAAACGCAAGGCCGGGATCCCCCAAAACACGCGCGGAACACCCAAACCCCGGCTGGCACCCACAGCCGGGATCCTCCAGCCGCGGAGCACAGCTCGGTGCCCTCAGCAGCCCCCGGCCGGGCCCCTCACCTGGATGCGGCCGCGGAGGTGCCGGAACTTCTCCTTCACGGCGGCATTGAGCTCCGTGAGGGCGCTGAGCGGCCCCGGGCAGTCCCGGATATCCTGGAACACAACGGCGCGGTCAGCGCGGGCCCGGTTCGCCCCGCGGCCGTGCCGGGGTGTCCCGGGGCTGGCGGCGGTACCTGCACGGCCGCTTTGATCTCCAGGTCGAACTTGACGATCTCCTGGTGACAGACCCGCAGCGGCACCGCCGCGGCCGCCGCCGCCGCCATCTTGGCCGGG
>VXAX01007966.1:151452-176576 GCA_013399835.1 Leptocoma aspasia
TCCTTTTTTGTTTAAAATTGCTTTTTTTTTTTTTTTTTTTTTTTGCATCTGCATGTGCCATCAGCCTTAAGAGTTCACCCAACCACAAATACTGAGCAATAAGTTTTTCTTGGATATATAATATTCCAGGAAGATAGTTGATTCCAATCAGAATGAATGAGCATGAATATCCATCATTAAAAGAGAGATTAAAATTAAGTTTTCTTACTAGGTTCTGTTCCCTAATCAGAAGATTTTGATAGGGTGGGATGTGCTTTTTCCAATACCAAATCCAATCCAGAAGTTTTCCTTACAGGAGCTAATTAAGTCAACCAAATTTGACTTTAAAAGAAGTCCAACCAAAAAGTATTTTAAACTCCAGAAAAACTCTGAACGATGGTATTATCTAAAAAGTTTGGAGTTTTATTTCTTTTTATGGGGGAAACAAAAAAATGCAAATGTGGCTTAAAAGAGCTCTGGTTGCACTTTTTGCTCCATAGCTCGTTGGAAACACAATAAATGCAGAGTCAGTATTTGCTCCTGTGGAAGTTCATGGATGTCTAAGAGGCTGAGGATTTTATTCAGAGTGCAAAGACACCTTCTCGAAGCACTGGAGGGAAAACATGGCATATTGTGAAATGCAAGTTGTAGAAAGAGATTTTTGTATGCTGCAAAGAAGATACAGCCTGAAAGTGCCATCTTTGATTAACGAAATTGAAGAATCCCAATTTACATTGGGAGATATTCAAGAGTGGTGTTTTCTCAACAGACTAATGCCCTTAAAACAGTTACAAGAAGGATCAGTCACTGAGGCAGCAACTGTTTGAAATGTACTTCACACGATCCCTGGGGTAAACAAAATAAACCTCAGCTGTGTGCAAGGCTGTGTCAACAAGCCAAGACCACATCTAGCAGCACGCTCCACTAGGTGATTCCAACTGAAGCCTCCAACTTCAAAAGAAAATCCAACCATGATTAGATGCACTCTTGAAACTCAGGTCTCGAGGCCAATACAGATCCTGACATTCAGAACTGGGTTGTGCCTCAGCAGAATTTCAGGAAGACGAGCAAGCACGTTTGAGGAACAGAACTGCATTTGCTATTTCTGCTGGAGGCAGCTTGGATACAACCCTTGGAAATTCTCCTGATAAAACCTTTTACAGCTTTTTTTTTTTTTTTTTAAAAAAAAAAGCTATGTTTAAATGATTTATGGAAAAGCACATCCAGTCATTATAGTTGTGAATAAGCTGTTTCATTAATGAAGGCAAACATTAGATAAATATTGGGGGGTGTCTTTTAAAAATAAATTTTAAACTGACACCTCTATATTTCCGGAGTGTCTGTTCGCTTTTAGGTTAGTTAAAAGACCTTTCATCCATTTTAGGTTGGTTTTTTGTTTGTTTGCTTTTTTAAAAAACCCCAACTTTTCCCTGGCCCTCTTAGTATGGAAAAAAATCAATGTATAAATTAGGAACTGAACACAGCTGAGCCTGACTCTCACATCAGCTTTACAGCAATGCAACTTTATTAAATCACAATGATTTCAACTGGTATGATAAGAAAATCCAGCCCATCCACACGTAAACATAGCTTTAGTAGTAAGTCTCTCTCATCCCAAAAAACAAAAAGTACTCACCAAGTATCAGTAAATGTGTTCAATAAACCATAAAAGGAAGCGTTAGCAAAAGGGGTTTCGGGTTTAAAAACACCCTTCAGGAGCACCCCCACGTTTTGCAAGGCCATTCAAAAACTGGTCTTCCACAGAAATACAAAAGGACTACTGAGAGAAACTGGAAGCAGCCCTATCCACACTCGCTCCAGCACGCTTTCATCAGCTCTGATTCCACCTCAGAAGCTTTGACGAGTTCAGAGGGAATGAAAAACACTTAGTTCTAGATGTACAAGTAAGGCACAATATAAAGCCACATCATCATCTGTCATGAGGGGAGGGGAAGGACAAGGGTCATACATGGTACAGCAGAACAAGCAGCCCATCGATTCCAAGTGTGGCACCTACGTTCAGACTGACGAGATCTCGACAAGAGCAGTTATGACAGCATGCTTTTAATATGGAAACAAATCCTAGAGAATCCAGTGTATCAGAAAAAGGAAGAGCTTTCTGGTTGTATTAAATCAAAAAATAGATCATTGTTTTTGGATATAGGATTAAAAGTGAATATTCACAATGCCTACACTCAAAAACAAAACAAAACAAAAAAAACCCCAGGACTTCGTTAAGATCCACATACTATGTATGAACACTGAAAATCTTTAGAAAATGGTCTTCTCTAAAGATCACCCCAAAACGCATGCCACAATTGCCAAAAAACAGAACATGTACATTTGTTGGTTTTTATACCCTTATAAGATTTTTGTTTGTGATAAGTATACACTAAATGTATATATTTTAATGACACTAGAGGAAGCAGATTGTTACTGGCATTAAAGTACAACCATTTCTAGACGGTTTAAATGCCACAGAGTCCCCTGGTTAAAATGTAAAGCTGCACAGCTTGCCTATGTCACCTTTATGATAAAGTTAAACCAGCAAAAGGTCTTATCTTTACTCTACATTTTACTGCCAGGTTTTATTTATCTCAAGTATCGCTGCAGCATTCTGACCAGCCCAGAGTTAGCAGCAAGTGGCAGGAATCATATAAAATGCAGTTTCTTTTTTTTTTTTTCTCTTTTTCCTCTTTTTTTTTTTTAAACAAAGTGCTTTTCTAAGATATACATACATATAAATAGTTACAAAATAAAGTGTCAACATTAAAAAGCTCAACTATTTCAAAGCTTTAACTTAAAATAATACATAGGAAACACTGAAATGCAAGGGTATGGAACTCACTAAAGATTCAAAGTCTACTTTGAAATGCGAGACCAAAATCATAGTCTGGTTTTCAGACAAAAATAAAAAGCTATAAAGTTGTGTGTTGCCCAGGATTCCCGGGCACTAAAAAAAGGGTGGGCTTTTAAATACCTTGTCAGTTGAATTTGTCACAGAAGTTTTTACCTGATTTCAAACTGCTCTCTCTCAATGTTCAGATGCTGCCTCGCCTGCAGGGTTTGGCTGCAGCACAGGGACGAGCTCTGTGTGCCAGCCCTGCTCAGGCACAGCCTGCACCTCACAGGACACATTCTCTGTCGGGGTTTTTGGGGCCCTGGGCAGCTCCACAAGAACAAGAGGAATTCACCAGACCCACCGTGGAAAGCAGCAGCCAACTCTCACCTCACCTGAACAACAACAACAACAACACAAACGCCTCAAGGGAAAACACCCACATTCCACTCAGATTTTGCAAGCCTTAAGTGGATTTACAAAGTTTTGCCTAAATTGCCCTGGGTATTTGTACAGTCTCTTGTAGGAAAGACTTTCTGTACAGCTCAGTAGTGGTATTTTGGCCTCCTCCTCCCTTTTGAGTCTTCCAAAATATTTAAGTGCAAAGGAAGCTGTGAGTGTGGCAGGGCCACCACTGTCACCAGCCACTCTTCCTGCACTGTTACCGATTCAGGCTTTTTTCTCTTATAGTAAAAGCTTGGATATAAAAATAATCTACTTATAAACAAAAAGGAATCACAGTACAAACAAACTTAGACAAACTAGAAACGAAGTGGAGAAATTCCCCAAAGGGAGTGGGGAGAAAGCCTTCATGGACTTTTGCATTTTTTTTTCAGCAGCTACATTTGAAAATATTTGGTATTTCTATTTTCAGTAAACAGTGTTTTGTCATCTTTAAATAGGGAGAGAAAGAACAGGGAGGAAAAGGAGGGGGGGTCCATGAAACCAGAGAATGATCTTGCCTTGAGATAAAGGACTTTCTCATCAAAGGCTAAAGCTTTTAATCTGTACGTTAACACTGACTACAAAGCCAACTCTTATTAGCAGAAGAGCAAATAAGAACTTTGTGTTAATATTCCTCAATCATAGAAACTACTGAATTAACAAGAATAAGTCACATATAAGTCTGAAGAAGCTAGTTTCGAAATACCTGTACAAAAATATAAAAGTCTATAAATTTTTTTTTGTTTTGTTTGAAGCCTGTGTTGATCCTTGGAAACATCACATGCATAATAATACATCAACTGGAAAAGTGGCAACTAAGGAATTAGATATCTGTAGCTCTTTTTTTTTCCTCTTTACATATATACACGTTACAATAAAAATAATTTTATTTTGGTTGTTTGGTGGAAGTATACTACAACAAGCTAAATACTTTTTCTTTAAATTCTCAAAGTCGAAAACTATTTTACCAATAGCTTACTAAAATCCAAATATATTAAAATCTCCTACAGTAAGTGCAGAGAAAAAAGATTTAAAGACTCCAAGACGGCCACCAACTTATCTACCATGGAAGCGAACTACAAGAACAGCAAAATAATATCGTTATGTATGAATGCTCCTTCTGTAGATAATTGGACCCAAACAAAAAAATTCACAGTTCAGTAAGATCCCTAACCCTGACCTTTAATTTTTTTTCTTTTTTTCTTTTGTTTTTACATTCAGTACAGTATCATATAAGCTGTGCAAAACTTTACTTAGACTGGCAGTTCGCCATATCAGTTGCATTTGTCTTTGGTACAAAAATAAACAATCGCATTAATGTGCAAGTATTTGTTTTCTTCCGGCCAAAGTACCGAAATTGAGTTTTCTAGAGCCATCTTTTATACAATACATAGACTCTGTGGCATATATCTACATTTTCAACATATTCCTATATACATTCAAAAATTTTTAAGAGCTGGAACAAATACATTAAAACCTAAAATCTCACCATCTATACAGCTCGGTTTTGCCCCTCAGGGTTTTCTTCATACAAAACTTTACCAGCTTATACTGATAGCTCTCCCCACAAAATACAAGGCACAAAGAATATACTTTTTTTTTCTCTTGCTTGCACAGACATTTAAATACTCTATTAAGCTCAGAAAATTAAAGTCTTATATGGCACACTAGCTCTAATGCTGCGTGTGCTATGTACAAGTTAATGGTTGCAAAGAAAGCTTATTTTTTTTTAAGAACAAAATAAAATCCAATTATTTAAAAATAAAATTAAAAAAAGAACAAAAAACTCCCTACATTGAAAGCTTCACCAAAAAAAATGCTTCCTCTTACTTCACTTGGACCATAAACCTGTCACAATGTCTGGCAAATGCTAAAAATTTTCACTAGCAAACCCATGTTTTTTGCTTCTAAAACAAAAGTGATATATTCTGGTCCTAGATCATTTGAAAGAGAACTCTCATTTCTGCCCTTGAGCTTAAAGCAGCTTTGAAACTATCTGGTTTATGGTCCAAAAATGCTCTGCAGCATTTTCTACCACGCCGTGATTTGTTTTCCTACACTGTTATTGAAACCAATGGAACCTACAGGTGGGTGATGACAGAATGCTAAGCTGACATGCAGACCAGAATGCCATTTACAACGAGGAACTCGACAGCATGGGCAGAACCTGACCCAGGAGCAGCTCCAGTCCTGCCCTAGACCTTGGCCATGGGTATCCTCAGCCCCACCAGGCCACCCGTGGGGTCTCCCTCTGCTGTCTTCTCCAGGACCTGGTTCACAAACTCCGATGTCTGTCCAGCCACAGGAAGTCCTGAAAGGGAGGGAAGAGAAGCTGCTCTCAGGTCACTGCTCATGGCACATCCCTTTGATGCCTCAGGTTTCAGCTTTTCTATTTTTCAGATTCTGTGCTGCTTTAGTGTGTGGGTCTGGGCTTCATATTATGGGATGGTGAGCTCTCTGCACAGAGCAGGGAGACAAAACAATTCCTTCTCCAGCTGGGGCCCAAGGACAAATGATCCAAATCTCAGCCCCAAGAGCACAAGCAACGTGGGCTGAAGAGAGAAAAACAAGAAGAATGGGACTTGATGGGCTGAAGCTGGAATTGGACAATGAACTCCAATGTGCAAATGGAGCAGAACTGATAAAAGTGCCAGAGCCCGTGCCCGGTGTCCATTTTGGGACCATTTTGGTTCATCTTGGGTGCAGCCCTGGCTGGGCTCTTGTGCTGCCCAAGGTGGATCCATGGAGGAAATCCTTTTAATAAATCCCTGCTTTATTCTTTAACTTTGTTCTAGGTCAGCCTTCTCAAGGCATCACTATGGGTGACACAAAGCCAGGGGACACAGAGGGCTGGAGCAACTCTGCTGTGAGGAAAGGCAGGGAGAATTGGGATTATTCAGGCTGGAGAGGAAAAGCTTTGGGGTGACATAATTGTGGCCTCACAGTGCCTGAATAAGACAACAAGATGGAGAGAGACTTTTTACAAGGGATTGAGGGACAGGACACAGGGAATGGCTTCCCACTGCCAGGGAGCAGGGTTAGCTGGGACATTGGGAAGGAATTGTTCACTAGAGGGTGGGCAGGCCCTGGCACAGGGTGCCCAGAGCAGCTGTGGCTGCCCCTGGATCCCTGGCAGTGCCCAAGGCCAGGCTGGATGGGGCTTGGAGCACCCTGGGACAGCAGAAGGTGTCCCTGGTGGAATGGGATGAGCTTTGGGGTTCCTTACAAGTCAGGCCATTTATGATTCTGTATTTTCATACCCAGGTAAATACACAAAGTTCACTGCTTACCAAGAGTGTCTTTAATAAGTATGTTCAACTTTTGTTCCATGTTGATTCCTCTGTCATCTTTAGGTACCTGCACCCGATTAACTATTTCTTGTTTAATGGAGTTGATGACAAAGAGTAAATTATCTGCAAAGAAAAAAAGAAGGATTAGCTTTACATCCCACTCCCCTGGAAGGGATTCACAGTTATCCACACACAGCTATCTGTGTCAAAGGTGTCACATCACACTTACTGTAAAATTAAATGTAATAGTTTACATCAAATATTACCAATATTTTCAATAATATTTACAGAAAATGCATACATTTACATTATTTACACCTGCAAGGGAGCTCAACATTGCAGGTAATCCAATTTACATTCACTTTATTCAATGGGCTGGTTTTGTACCAACTGAATTGCTGGGTTTGTACCAACTCTTTTCTCTATGAGCCAGGTTACATCACAGTGCAAAACACAGACTTGCCCAAACAAAAGAAAAATTAAGACGTGAAGAGTTGTACTTACCATATTCTGTGTTGAGACCCCAGAGTTTAACTTTATTGGCTTCATACTGGGCTTTCTTTTTTAGTCTACAAGCCCTATGGAAAGAAGAGGGGAAGAATTAGAACACTACCAGAAATTCCAGAGTAGTAAGAGCCACATGAACTCAGCAACCCACCCTCCCAGAGCTGTGATGCACAAACTCATCCACCCTCACTCACCTGCACTGAAAACACTCTGCTACCTGCATTTGCTCACATTTGACACTTGTGGAATTTGCCACTGTCCCAGCTGTTTGCCCCACTGGAAGCCAATTCCAGTGGAAACAGACCCTTATCTAGGAAACAGGCAAAGCACAGCTCCCAGGGTGCCAGTGCTCTGCTTTTTGATAAACTGGTAATTCCCATTTGATAAACAGCAACTCCCACTGTAGGAGCTGCCAGATGAAGAAGGATTTCTTTAGGCAAAAATTATTTAGATCTTTATCATTCACTTGTACCAATCCAAATTTTCTCATCCCTGCAGCTTTACCCAGTGCATACCTGGAAGCCAACTTGTTCTTTTCTTTCCTTGACCTGGGTCTGGCAGTCAAGGGAAGTTCACTGACGGGTGTCAGGTCACTGATCACCTTATTCAGCTTCCTCAGCTCGTTACCAATCTGGAGGAGTTTTCTGGGGTTGGGAGTCAGATCTTCTACATCAGTCCTCCGTGACTTCTTTGCTGCATATTTTCCTGTTTTAAATATACAGAAAAATGGGTAGGGGAGTGACACAATACATACACAAACCTGTGAGAAAACACTCTAAAATAGGCTTTTTTTGGGTGCAGTTTAAGTTCCTTTGTTCATTGCAGAAGAATGGGCCGGAATCAGGTGATCCCCGTGGCCTCTCACAATAGAAAGAGCATTTCCAGACAAAGAGCTTTGTACAATTCATATTCTATCCAGATCAGATAAGAGCAAATACTGCTGGCCAGGCCACTGGATGTGACAGAGAGCATACACACAACTCTGCTGAAAAATGTATGTCACAAGTTCAAAACCCTGTTGTTTTGCACCAGCTGTAAACTTGTTAACTCATATTCAGCCAAATATCCTCCTGCACACTCCAGTGGATTACATTCCTAAATAATCTTGTTGCCAAAGTCCTGTACTAAGGAAGAGTGTTGAGGCCTGGTGCTGAAACAATCTTCAGCAATGCTGAGATGAAATGATCCACATAAAGGCCAGCTAACCCCTTTTATTATATGCATTTGAAGCTCTTTAAGGCCTGGTTTTGCACTTGACTTAAAGGTCAAGTGTCCAAGTGTCTGGTGGGTTTGAGTCCTCAGAGCTTGTTTGGTTATTTGGTGTTGGATAACAAATATAAAATAATGGAATCACAGAATGGTTTGGGTTGGAAGGGACCTTAAACTCATCTTTTTCTCCCCCTTGCCATGAGCAAGGACACCTTCCACTAGACCAGGTTGCTCAGAGCTCCATCATGAGAAAGAGCAGTGATAGGGACTTTAGGTACTGATATTTCACAACAGGATAAAGAAGCTTTTAAAAACTAAGGACATTCAAAGAAAAAAAGCCTTCTTCCCTGAATAAATCGACAGGTAACAGCAACAACAACAAAAAAATCTTTTGATTTAAGAGAAGGCCAATTGCCATGTTAAAAGCAGTAATTTTCAACTCTAAGGGAACATTAACCTTATAACCAGGGAAGTTGGTTTAAATTGCTCCTTCAAAGCCAAAAGCAAATGGAGAAGCCTAAAAGAGGTCCTATGACAAGAAAACAAAAATCCCCCTAAGAGTGGTTTGTTTTGGGTGATGTTAAACATGTTTGTGGTGCAGTAATTGCTCACTGGGAATAAATCACAGTTATTAGAGCAACTGGTTTAAGTTTCTAAGAGGGCATCTTAAGGAAATAGTTTATTCCCAGAGGAGTAACTGCTTCACTGTGCTGCATTCACAGGGGCCAAACAAGGAGGGAGGAGCAGAGAGAGACAGTTGTGCCTTAGTGCTTGTCCTCAGTTCATACCAGTCCCCTGAACTTGGCACCCCAGAGCCTCCCAGCCTCCTGCTAACACAGGCAGCTCTGACAGGAACAGCCATGAGCAGCAAACAGCAGTCAAGCCACCCATCCAATATTTACAGTATCACACTGAGCAAGCTTTGAACTCTTGGGGTTTCCACTGAGAGCCCTTGGAAGTCACAATTCTCAATTCATCCACACTCCTCTGGAAGAAACCACATTGAAAGTCCCTCCTGTGTGTTCACTGTGCCTCCCCTGGGCACTGCAGAGCGCTGGTAACTGAGTAACAGACTTACAGTGCTTGAATCTCATGGCCAAAACACAACTTCTCAGCACTTACATGGAGGGGAATTTGGCTGCTGAAGGTGTCACAAGGAGGAGACAGTCATTTGTGACCAGGATGAGGATTTCTTACCATGGTGGAGCCCATTCTTCTGGTACATGTTGCTGGGCAGGGTGTCCCGGTTCCACTCGGATGGCCTCAGCATCCTCTCCTGCTGGGACGGCATCAGCTGCTCGCTGTACTCCCAGAAGTATCTTCTCTTGCCTCTTTTCCGAGAGGATATTGCAGTCATTTCTTTCAAATCCTCCACAGAATCGTTTTCATACCCTAAAAGGATGCAGGGGGCTGTTTATATGCTGGTGACAGAATTGTTTGTAGCCCTTTAGCAGCAGACTGAGGATTCAAGTTGAGAGCAAAACCACAGACAGCTCTGTTTTGCATTACCTAACAAACTTGGTTTCCAGCATCAACTGCTCCTGGGTACTTGCCTTAAATCCAGGAGAGACACTGAGCCACTGATGGGGCTTCATTAGTTCGAAAAAACCTAAATTATTTATGCATTTGAAGTCCCTTTGTGTTCTCTGACCCCCTAAGGTGTAGTCCCCCACAGTCCCAGCAGTGCCAAGTACAGACAGCGGATGTTGGACCATGTTTCTCCCATCCTGACATTTTTCTCCATGAATTGGCAGGAACACAATCCTAACTCACCTCCACATTTGACAAAAAGCATGGAAAGAGAAGCAGATAATAAAGATGGATTAGTAAAAGACAATGAAGAAGAAATTATTCAATTATAGAACACTCTGAATTGGAAGAGGCCCACAGGATCGAGTCCAACTCCTGCTGCTCCTTGAGTCCAAAGACCTGCAGGGAATAAATCCAAACACTGATCCCTCCTAGGCTGCAGAAAGGGGCTCTGTTACCAGGACAGTGACCAAAGGACCATCTAAGCTGAAGGGATCTGGACCCACTGTTCAACCTCTACCTCCTCTTCAGTGGGATGAGAAGAAATGATCCTCAGTAAAGCTGCACAATATTTTAGTGGTGAATTATGATGCACTTGATGTCATGAATTGCTCATGAAGGATATGGAAACTGTTATGCCACTGTCCACATCACAGAAATATTTTACCATAACTATGTAAACACAAACCACAGGTTTTCAAACCACAGACATGCTTTAGAAAATAAAGATAAGCTATACTAAGGTTAAAAAAATCTCAAACCACTGCACGGCCTTTTGTGCTAAAATGCTAAATAACAGTTTACATTTACTTTAAAAAGGAGCATTTCTAAACATCACATACTGTGATAGAGCTACAGGAAAAGCCATCCCTGCATGGACTGCAGGCTTAGCAAGCCTTGACCCCATATGCTTCAGCTCTGCTTCATCTTCCACCAGCACAAAGAACACTTTCTTCTTTTTAAAACAGTCCATTCAATTAGTCTGTTTGCACTTGAAAAGCCAGTTGAAAGAGGAAAAACAAACTTTCTTGCTTTGGTCTGACTCTCACGTCATAACCCAAAGCACGAACAGAAGTCAGGTATGCAGAAGGATGAAATCCATCCTGAAGCTCTGTTTCTCATCATTTCACCAACTCATTTACTTGGATTCTCTGATTTATTGGAAAGGCAGGATTTTAAAGGCAAACCAAACAATGAAACGTGCTTTATAAAACATTTGTGTTGTATAGCCAAAATTATTGACAATTTACATTAAATACAGTTTCAAATACCATAAATATTTGTAACTGTAGCTCCATCTTACTCAAATGCTGTTTGACATAAGTATCAAAATACACTCAAAAAGCCTACTGACTTCCCACCTAAAGAAAAAAGCTATGTAACTCATTATACAGAAATATATAAATGAGCCCATCTTCACGATAACACAGAATTAATCCAACCAATGAAAACAAATCTCTGTAAGAGCTGAAGCGTACAAATGTACAACAAGGTTAAAATCAGGACTTCCTGTTTGCTTATTCAAACCGTAATTAAGTTAGCAACTTCAATTACATTGACTTACTACATCCTGCCTTGCAAGCCCAACACAGACCTGCTGCCATTATAAAGTTACATAAAAGAATCCAGTGCAGTGTCCTAACCTAACACACAAACTTGTTTAGCTGCTCTGCACTGTATTTATTCCTCCTCTTAGCAAAGATCACACAGCAGGGCAAGCTTCTAAGAAATCTGAAAGGGTTCTTCTTCTCTGAAGCCCTTCACAAACCCCTCCTAGAAAGTCCTCCCTCACATTCCTCCCTGTGGTTTTGGGTTTAAATTCACCAGGGTTAAATGAAGCGGAACAGGGAACAGTGTGCACGTGACTCCTGCATCTCACCAGGTGAAAGCCAAACTGGGGCTAGTTTGTGACTGAAACAAACCCAGAGAACTCCTCCTCCTCCTCAGCACTTCACCACAGAGGCTTCTGGCAAATCATTTCCAGTGGTTTTCCCCCAGCTGATGGTCCAGGTGCTCAGACTGGTCTAATGCAGCTTCTTAAAACAATCTCTGGGTCTCTATGAGCACTTTTTCACTCATTTCTTCTCCAGTGCTACTGACAACTGAATAAATTGTTGCATTTCCCATTTCTGGAATTTCCTGACTACTTGATGGCAGGAACAGTTATTTAAAAGACTTTTTACTAAATGAGACAGGAAAAATATACTCAGTAATAGCAAAACCACCTTGTTTAAATGTTAGAAAAGGCCTGGGCTGGTAATTCCCATAATGAACTACCTTTGCAGGGGACCAAAATTGCTAAATCTGTGTCATGGTGATAATAAAAACACTTTTGTCCAAACTTGCCTGAAAGTCAGTCACATTTTTAGCTATTTCTCCTTCACTATATCTAAATATTTCCTCAGATAACACTTGAAGAAAGCATTTCATTCACTCTAAAAGCATACATAAAGAATAACCAAAAGCAAATTATGTATAAAAAAACATTAGAGGGTCAGCAATTACTAGTAGATTTTTGTCCTTTCAGTAAATTACATCCTCACTCAAAATACCAACTGATTTTGCTTTCAGAGCTGTGGAAGGTTTAATTTTCCTGTACTGTGCCTATTTTTAGATACTTTACCCATAGCATTTACCTTTAGAGGTAAAAAAGAAACACAAAACACAGAAGTGACATAATTAAAATATCTGGAGATGTTCTTTTCTAAAATAGACAAAATACATGATAAAATTTTTAATATCACCACATTTGAGGTGAATGGTTTTGGGCTTCATTCATGGAAGGGTTTGGCAAGTTTGGATAAGCCCAGATCCTCAACTACTGTTGCAGAATGTGGACTGTTGGTCAGTAAAATTGTTAATTAATTTAATTAATTCCATCCACAGCATTTAACACAGCCTCTCTTTTTCAGGGCTCCCAGTGCAACACATCCCCCCCATGGGCTGCAGAGCTGGAACAGCTGCTCAGGGCCCCAGAAAGCAGAGGGAGTTCACTCCAGAAAGGAGGAAGGGGCTTCAAAACGTTAATAAAAATGTGTTGTGTGCATGTGAAAGTAGCATAAAGGGCAAAATGCTTCACGAGTTTAATGCCAACGCAGGAAATCTAATTAGAAAATAATTTCATCTGAGAGTTCATTATGACAAACACTGACAAGCTTTAGGGAAGCTGCTGTTCTCAACAAGGAAAAATTTCAGCTGCTTTATCCCCTCGAAGTTACATATTGCCAAATGTCTGAATACTTTAATTCTTATACTCTACTACAGGGCATTTATAAAATATGAATATTGTAATACTTTCTGAAATGAAATTAATACTTGGTTACAATTCTGTGGCTTTCCCTGCAGATTTTATTTTTTTACAATGTTACTGTTTTGTTACCTTCTAGGTGAAGGTTAGTCCTTATTCCTGCTCTTAGAAATCCATTTCTAGAGGAAGGAGAGAGGAATTCAGTATCCTCTGAAGTCTCATTAAGTGTTACTGCTGAAAACCACCTAGAAATGATTCTATTAATTTCAGTCATTCTTTGGATTCTGTGGAGAAACTACACCTGAAAGTAGGACTAAGTAATTATGACATCATTTCACTCAGGATGTGATTTCATCCTGACAGATCTAACTCTGGATAAATTCACAGCTACAAGAAGTGCTAGAAAGCTCTGCACATCCTACCAGAGAGCTACAAAAAAGAAGGCGGCCACACTTGCAGGCAGCTACTCTGACCTCGGGCTACAGCTGGGCTTCCTGTATTCTCTATTATTATTTTTGTTGCACAACCATAGTTTATGCAGTTTTTCATGAAACACGCCAACAGAGACTTTGCATACTTTGAATAAACTGCATTTTGCAAAGCATTTAGAAAATGTGGGAGGAGAGTTCACAACTTAAGATCAGTGCTGCTCATCTGTAACTACCAGGAGTTCAAAAGCTTTCCTTCCCACTCAGAGGACAAATGCATTGACCTCCAGGTTACCAAAGCCCAACCATGCTGGTACCTGGTTCTGAGAAGGTATCGCTGATGTCGTCGTCCTTATCGTCCTCGTAATCTTCTTCCTCGTCATCGTTCTCAGACAGCTCGTGCTCACTGCCAAATCCTTCATCGTGGTCCTCATCTTCAATATCATCCTCATCCTCCTCCTCTTCCTCAGGCTCTGCTTTGGCTGACTGCTCACCCAAAGTGTCTGTTACAAAAAGAGAGTAATTGTGCTCTTCTTTCTTCTGCGAGGAGTCCGACACGGACGTGCTGGCGGAAAGGCTGCTCTCCCCCACAGCCAGCCCTGGGCTCTCCTGGGGAGGGCTGAGGAGCAGCTCTTGAGTCTCTTTAAAAGGCAAACCAGGAGTTGTACTGTGACCATGGGGGGACTCGAGTCCTTTCCTCTCCTGTCTCTTTGCCACAGCCCCACAGTAGCAGGTGTTTTCCTTGGCTGCGTCAGCGTGCGCCTGGCTCAGCACGGGCCTGCTCTGCGGCAAGGGGTTGATCTTTACTTTTGCTTTTTTAACATAGTCTTTACATTCAACGTGAATGTTCACCTTTTCACTGCTGTACACGGTCTTGGCCATGATCTGTGTACTGGAAGCAGGCTGGCTGCCAGGCTTGCTGGCCTTCTGGGCACAGTCCGACAGCGCGGCCTCGGCCTGCACGTTCTTGGAGGAACAGAGCGGCGCCGCTGCTCTGCTCGCCATCTTTTTGCCAGGTAACAAAGAATTTAAAGGGTTTTGTTTTACACTGAAGAGCAAATCAGGGTAATAGAGTGAATCTGAGACAGGCTGGGAGTCCTCGCTGTTCAGCTGAGCCAGTGTGGGTGTTTTGCTTATCACCTCTTCATCCTGATACGGGCTTGAAAAGTCATCAAGGCCCAGGTAATCCACCTCTTTTGTTCCCCAGATGTCACAGCTGGTTAATTTAGTGTACTTAGTTAGGTCTTCACAGTAGGTATCCCACTGCTCCCACTTGGAGGTGAAAGCAGCTTCTTTGTCCAGGATGTCCGTAAAAGACTCCAAGTTCTCAAGGTCTTTGCAGTCCTCCATGAAAAGCAAGTTGTCCCTGGAGCTTTGCTGATAGTCCATTTCTCTGCCCTGTGCACAATAAGAGAAGTTTAAAGTTAATAGAAAAAAAAGTATCCATCATCTCTTTCCTGTACTTAATCTGGTAAGGAGAGCTCAATTCCAGTGAAGTATGAGAGAGTGGTGACATAGGAAGAGACCTCAACTTTCAACTAAAAGCTTCTTTTGAGGGTCAGAATTAAGTTCAGCTCCTGTGCTTCAGCAATAAGGCTTTCTGAAGACACTGCTCTTCCTTTAACACTGTATTTTCCTGCTATTGCAAATCCATCTGCTAATCAGGAACTAAACCAGTACCAATATCCATGTATTTAAAATATGAAAGACATCACAGGCATCTCTATAATCTAGGTCAATCTTTGCTGTGTGCTTCACAGAATATGTTTGAGTTGAATTCCTGGAAAACCTCATTCTAACATGACCAATTAACGACCATGAGTGACCTTTCTCTTTTGATGCAGGGACAAAATGAAAAAGGGAATGCTCATACAGGTAGCTTGTGAGTCACCTTTTATTTTCTTTCCCCCTGCATTCACAGCTTGGGTGAAGTAGAATACAGCAGGGGAAAATTCTTCCCTGGGAGGGTGGTGATGGCCTGGCACAGGGTGCCCAGAGAAACTGTGGCTGCCCCACCCCTGGAAGTGTCCAGGTTGGACAGGGCTTGGAGCACTAGTGGAAGGTGGATTTGAGCCTGTTTGAAGAAGTACCTGCTGAAGAAGAATCACATTTGCTGGACAAGCAGTCCAGCTCTTCCCTCATCAGCAGCCAGCAATAATGAATAATTTTCCAACATTCTTGAACCAACAGCCTTTTATTCCTACAGGAACTGGTGTCAGTCAGAGAGATGAAATCCTGGGCACACACAGGTGACCTACCAGTTCATACATGAAGTCTGGATCTGAGCTGCTCGCCAGGAGATCCGTGCTCATCAGAGTCTGCTCTGAAAACAGGTGGCTCCGAAAGGCATCCCCAAAAGGAGGGTCCATTCCACTCACACTGGGCTACAACACAATGGACAGACATTTCAAACATGGTATAAAAAGGCACATTTTCAACAAACAGAAAGAGGATCACCATTTCCTCCTAGTCTCTGGAGGTTTTTACCACATCATTCCCCAGAGCCAGAGAATGCTTCAAGAGCAGCTGACAATATGCAGGAGCAATCAAAGGACTCATTTCTATCCACCACAGAGCTGCAAGAGCATTCACTGCTCCTTCATTCTTCCCTGTTGGTTTGAAGGTCTCATGTTTGCCAAGTTTTGGGATATGTTGGCATTTGTAGGGGATGAGGGCCAGTCCTGGCAAGATCTGGGAGTCCCTCTAATACAAATAATTTTGTACTAAAGCAGTGTTGAATGTGTTTAGAGCCATCAGAACTCATAAAACTTCCATATGAAATTGTAAGGAAAGCAAAATTTACAACAACTAAATTAAGATTGTAACCTCTCTCTCAAGAACGAAGTGCAATTTGGCAAAAAAAGCATTATGCAGGATGACTGGGCATGCAGGGAATGGGCAGCCAGGCCTTCTGCTGCATTTAATTCCAGACCTCAATTTCTCTTCTAGACACTCTCACCCTGAGGGTTAGGAAGGGAGAAACACAGTGCTGCTGAAAGTCATTCAGTGTGCTGAGTGTGAATCACTGCAGTAATAAAAGGCTGTTCTGCTCTCCAGGCATCCTCCCTCACCAAGAGACAAACGTGGCTGAAGCTTGAACAAACACAGGACCAAAAGCAGCACCACAGCTTCCACCACAGACACTACAGAGACCCTACAAAATATACATCCTTTAATCTCTTACACATCCTCCCTCCTAGTGCTGGTCAAATTTGTTCTTAAACAGAGGCAAAATTATTTACAGAAGCAAATAAAATCCTAGCAGACTTACCTGAGGCATTTCCAAGCCCAGATTCCCCAAATCCAATTCCAAACTTCTTGTTTTATTCACTTGTAGATTCCTTTCCAGCTTTACTTCAGTCTCAGGGAGTTTACACTATCCATGCAATGAAATTTTTCCTTGGGATAACTTCAGTTCACCCTGATGGAGCTTTTCTATTTGTCGACTTCTGTGCAGAATAAACACAGCAAACCCCCAAGGAGGTGAGCAATCCTTCACCAAGGTGAAAGCTTAAAAAACAGCCAAAGGCAAGAATTTCCCCTGAAAACTGATTTTTCCTCATGCTGGAATGTATAGAAATTTTCTTCCCCTGCCATTGAATGAAAAGCCACATATGCTACAGAACAGAGTTGCTGCAAAAACATTTTTGGCCAAGTTACATTTTGTTGCCTTTTTTTCCTCTGCTGAGACCAGCAGCTCTATAGACACACCTGAAGAGAAAACCCTGCCAAATTGGGAACAATAATCAGCACACTGCTGGGTATCCAAGAGAGAGACAACCTTTATGACTAATGTAGCAGAGCCAATAAACTCTAAAAATGTCTCAGGCAGAAGTCTGAAAATACAAATTTCAGAACAGGCAGAAATGCTCTTTCAGTGGTATCTCCTCCTTTTCTTCAGGGATGAATCCATCCAGCATCAGATAAGATTACATCAATCACTCACACAGCAACATCTAGTGGTAGAGGATCACAGAAACCATCCAGCAGCAGAGTGGAAGAGACAGAGTTCCCCAAGAGAATAAATTAAAAACTGCCAGATTCACAGCTGTCTAATAAAATATCTTCCCTATTAATTCAAGGAAACCATATGTTGAAACTGGACCAATTTATCTGCTGGTAGTTTTACCAGTTTAGGAGTTTCTACAGACCTGCTCTACTTCAGATGTTTGTCTAATGATTCTTCTGAGCTTAATCCAGCATTTTGAACAGTGTAAGGAAAACCGCCACTCAGCATTGCTCCTAAGTCAGACTTTGGTGCAATCTGCTCAGGCTGTGTTTATTCTCCTCTTTTGAAAAACAAATAGTAAACTCTAAGTGTTCTCCCACAGCTCAGAACCCTCCCCCAGCAGCACATGACAGCATCCCCGTGATTATTCCCACTTTCAGATGGTATCTCAGCTAGTTTGTCCTCTTTAGCATATGGACCATCAGACTGTAGTAAAAACAGACACTATGCAAAGAAGTCTTTACTTATCAAAACAGGCTGCTTTGCAAAGAGCAGCTGAACATAAAGAAGAACAGTTCCAGGTCCAGTTCCACAGGAATTCTCCGGTGAACCCTCGCTACCCCTGCCAGAGCAGCTGTTCCTCACAGAGCCCTGTGGTGAAACAGCCAGTTCCTTGTGAGAAAAGCTCCTTTCTGCTCCAAAACCTCCAGGGAGCCCTTTACTTATTTAAAAGTGACATTTAAAGTGAAGTTTGTGCCTCAGCAAGCCCCATCTCCCTTCACCCAGCAAAGGCCACAGCACAGCAGGACTGGTCCTTCCCAGGTGGGGACAGCAGGAATGACTGAGTCCCTTCTCACCTCACCTGGGCTGTTCTTTAACACAAAAGGGGCTGTTCTTTAGCACAAACACAGGATGTTCTCAGACACCAAGAGAGAGGCAAGGTTATGGTTCTAAATACCTGAACACTTTCTTTCCATGCAGACTGATGCCTTTTTCACCAGCACATCAGATTAATACCTTGACATCACCACCAGACCACCTCCTGCATTGACAAAGAGACTGCCAGAGCTCTCCATGATACAAAGGGGAAAGAAAGGAAACATTTGCTGCTTCTTCACTGGTTATTCTTTGTTGTGTTTTTTGGTTAGAACATGGGCCTCAAGCTGTTCCACACACAGCCAGCAAAGGGAGGTGAAACTTCATCTCTGCTTACAGTGATTTCAGTAACAATCAACCAACTCTTCCAGGTGCCAGCTTTTGGATCACTTCTGAATCCTCAAAACAAACATTAAAGGCTCAAAATACTTTTACCATCTCCAAGACTGGAGTGATAAACTTCTTGCACTATTTAAGAATGCCAGTGCCTGTCCTCTCAGGTCAAAGCAGTGTATCAGCTAATCCAATTATTCACGTGTTTCTCTTTATATTTAATTCTTGACATTTTATAATATTAGTATTTAAATGTGACTTGAATCCCAGTAGAATTTAGTCAACTACTCCACAATGTAGGATTTTTCTTTGTAGCTTTGTGGAGGGGGAAAACACAGTGAGGCCATGAAAATAAAGACTTTGCCTCAGGGAGCTGCACAATCCAGATACCCTTCATGCTTCCAACAAAGCAGCCCTACTTCCAACTGCTTTCCAAATTTCCCAGGAAGATCAAGGTCATCATTAAAAGCCTCCTGCTGCTTACACTTAACTACCAGTGTTTCTTCACGAACCACTAAATAAAGATGTATGGCACAAGTCAATGACCCATATGGAAGCACAGGTGTAAAATCAGAACTTGCTGTGAAGGAAAGTAATTTGTAGACTGCAGTTAAAGTCCCATTTTTACAGAATTTATCATTACTGGCACTTTCAGCCTGAGACTGAGTTAGAAAAGAATAGTCCAGCTGTTGTGTTATCTATAATGAATGCAGCTCTGAATGAACTAAAAGAGCTGTGGCAGAGCTCAAGTACAGCAGCACTAAGAATTACTGAAGATAAATATAGCAGGAATTTCTACTTCAGGACAATTTCCATTAATGCCTCCCATCAGCCCTTCCCAAATGCAGACAGAGGTGGAATACAGAGGCCGAAGCAGCGGGCAGGGTGCCTGCTCCTCTGGCAACAGCCTGCAGGGAAATCAGATTAAGGTGATTAAGGAGCCAGGCCCGGAGCTGGTTCTGTGTCTGCAGGTCTGGAGTCACATCAGTGCCCAGCTCTGCTCCTGGGAGGAGGCTCCTTCCTTCGCTGGGGCCTGAGGAAGGGCAGGACAGCTGAGGGGAGCCTGCAGCACACATGGAGAGGGACTCTTCCCAAGGGATGGAGTGACAGGACGAGGGGGAATGGTTTCACACTGACAGAGCAGGGTTAGATGGGATTTAGGGAAGGAATTCCTCCCTGTGAGGGTGGGCAGGCCCTGGCACAGGGTGCCCAGAGCAGCTGTGGCTGCCCCTGGATCCCTGGCAGTGTTCCAGGCCGGGCTGGATGGGGCTTGGAGCAGCCTGGGACAGTGGAAGGTGTCCCTGCACATGGCAGGGGGTTAAAATGAAATAATCTTTAAGGTCCCATCCAGCCCAAACCACTCCATGATTCTGTGATCTCAGGAACAGCTGTGTCCATCTAATATTTAAGAATCTGGGCAACTGATGGAGTCATGCACATGTACATTGGTTAAAATCCCACCAGTCATCAGCCAGGAACCAAAAGCCTGCTCTGTGGAGTTAACACCTAATTAATCTAATGATAAATCCTAATTAAAAATGATCCTCTGTATTTAATATTTACTTTCTGAAGAGGAACAGTGGTTCCAAGATGCTCAGGAAGACTGAATTTCCCACAGGGGAGCAGCAGGTGCATTACCTGGGATAACTGGTCTGACCCAGCCCACAGCAGGAGCTAAACTCCAAATATGCAGCGTTTAGGACACACACTGCAGCTCCTGTGCATGTGCTGCCTCTTGGGCCACTACAACACCCTCCTGCCACCACACAGCACCTCCAAAGAAGCCCCTTGAAGAGAAAACCCAAAAATTCAGCTTTTAGCTTAGCACCTCTGAAAGTCTTTCTTGGTCACCTGCGTGAAATCATTTGTACCATGGCTGTAACTAAAGTTGCTATTTCTGGCCCAGTTCAGCTGTGTATTTTGTACCACTGCAAAGGCACATGGAGCGTGGCTGTGCTGTTTTGTTGGCTGCACAGTGCTTATTATCCCAGCAGCTAAATGCCTGCTGTAAGTGCATTACAGGAACAATTACACTTTCATGATGGTGACTGCATCACACAGCACAGCTTGTCAAAGTCACAAATTTGATGCAGGTATTAAAAAATAGCTCACGAGAGCCTGCCAGCACTAAACCTAAAAGCTCAGGCCGAAACATTCACGGCCAACTCTGAATTTCAGAGAAAGCACAAAAACTACACCATGTGCTTGCAAAGAACCATTATGTACCATGCACTGTTTGCTGTATCTGGACATTTTATGAAATGCAAGAGTTAGAGACGCAAGAAGTTCTCCTGCATGTCTCTTAAAAACATTTTTTCCTTCCACAGTTTGTGCCAACTTGTTTTCTGTTACAGAACACCCTCTGCTCAGGGCAGCCTTCAAGCTGAGAATGTGCAGACTGCCGGGGCTGGAGTCCATCCCTGGAGGTGTCCAGGGAGTCTGGACACGGCACTCTGGGCTCTGCTCTGCTTGAGAAGGTGGCAATCACTCACAGGTTGGACTCAGTGGCTTTGGAGGACTTTTCCAACCTCAATGAATGTTTATCTTTCTTACCTTTGTTTCTGAGTAATGTTCCTTTTTTTTTTTTCTTTCTACATGATTCTTCAGCAATTATCCAGACTTAAAAAAATTCTTTTACTTTTCTCTCCCACCACAAAGACACTAAGTTTATCAGTACTATTATTATTATTTCATAGCAGTGAGCGAAGTCACTCTTTTAAAATGCTCTCCTGTATTTCCAGCCACCGCAGTCTCATTCCTGGATTCACAAAAGCAGCCAAGTCCCTCTTGTTGATGAAGGATTGGTGATGAAGGATTGCTATTAAAATGCCAGCACAAGCACCTAAGGCATTATGCTCTCTGCTTTTTCTGTCCTGGAGAGGAAAGAACACCTGCTTAAAACCCCTAGACCCTGAGTCTGATGAGCACTGCCACCTAAAAGAACTAAAGATACACAGACTGTTTCACTTCTTCTAAGCCTCTTCCCTTCAGGAGAGGGAACTGTTACTTCACTGTCTCTGTTCCTGTTCCTCCACTCACCATCCCTTCCCCCTCCTGTGTTATTTTTCCAATCCTACTCGCCCACAGCAGACAGACTTCAAGACCTGGAAGTGAGACCTCTGAAGAGCAGCTCTGGTCTGCAATCACACACACCCTGAGGCAGCAGAGCCCCTGAGCCCCCACAAGAGCACAGAAGTGATGGATCCCCAGTGCCAACGCCAGTTCCCAGCTCTGGGGGTGCTCCAGCTGTGCCAGCAAACAGGCAGATCCCAGAAACTGATAGAATCACAGAGTTACTGAATGGTTTGGGCTGGAAGGGAGCTTAAAGATCATCTGGTTCCACTGCCCTGCCATGGCAGGGACACCTCCCACTGTCCCAGGCTGCTCCCAGCCCTGTCCAGCCTGGCCTGGGACACTGCCAGGGATCCAGGGGCAGCCACAGCTGCTCTGGGCACCCTGTGCCAGGGCCTGCCCACCCTCACAGGGAAGGATTTCTTCCCAATATCCCATCCAACCCTGCTGTTTTAGTGTGAAGCCATTCCCCCTTGTCCTGTCACTTGTAAATTGTCTCTCCATCTGTCCTGTAGGTTCCCTCCAGGCACTGTGAGGCCACAGTTGTGTCACCCCAAAGCTTCTCCTCTCCAGGCTGAACAATCCCAGCTCTCCCAGCAGAGCTGCTCCATCCCTCTGCCCATCCTGGTGCCTCCTCTGGGTCTCTCCAGCAGCTCCAGGTCCTTGCTGTGCTGGCCCAGGGCTGGGGCAGCTCTGCAGGGGGGTCTCACCTGAGCAGGGCACAGGGGCAGAATCCCAACCCCTCTCCTGCTGCCCGCTGGGGATCAGCCCAGGGCACGGGGGGCTCCTGGGGGCCAAGGCAGGTCCAGCTCTGGGCCACCAGCACCCCCAGACCCTTCTCCCAGGGCTGCTCCATCTGTGCATCCCCAGCCTGTGTTTGTATCCCAGCCTGCATTGATACTGACCATCATGAAAGAGGCAGAAGCAAAAAAAAAAAAACCAAAATTACTTTTTAAACTAACAAACATTCTGCATCCACATATTTTGTAACAACTATCCCCAGATTAATATATTCCTACTGGAAGTGTTCTTCTGTATGTTCTGGAACAAAGACTGGAATTTTATTCTTATTTTAGTGCTAAGAGTGGGATGTGCAGCATGTTAAACTTATTAGAACTATATTATCAGATTTAATTTAAAAAATATTTAAAATAGTCATAGCATAAACCTTATTAAAATAACACTGCAGAGTTAGGAGAGTTGTTTGCATACAAGAATTAGTAGTAAAACTAACATATCAAAATTTTTTAAGCTGTCAACTTCCCGTGAAGCAGAGTGGGGTGAAAGCAAAGGCAAAAAACAAAAGCAAAACTAAACAACGATCCAGCTTCCAATCTCCAGCAATATTCTACATCCTGACAGGATGGCTGCTCTTATATTTTTTCCTGACAGAATCTTTCAGACTAAATGAAAAATTATTTTTGTAGTTTCCAAGAAAAAACAAAAAGCAACTCAAGTCTTATGATGAAGAGAACAGTACAGTCTGGTCTACTCTTCATACTGTGAAATTACAATTGTTATACTCTTGTTAGAAATGGGGCATCTGTACCAAATACTTCAAAGCCAGCAGCAAATTCGAAAAATGCATCAGTCAAAATTGTCTAAAAAGTAAAAAAAAGTGGCTTAAGAGTTTAAAACCAGAAGGATTAAAAAAAATCAGGGAGATTGTTATAGCATGGTCTAAACCTTAAATTTACAATTTTCACACAACTTTTGGTTTAACTTTCATGCCAATGCCAACTCTCAAACACTTCTTATGCAGTGCCAAATCTCCTTATCAAGGTTTGATGCTAAAGCACTCAGTTAAACTTCCCAAATCACAGAGCATGGACATGCAGGCCATGGGAATCTAAACCTGTGGGTTCCCTTATTTATCCCACACTTTCAGCCTGTTAGTGGGACAAAAGCTTCTGCTTGTTCCCAATTAATTCCTGCTAATGCTGACTTCAATCTCTGTCCTTCACAAGGCTGTTTGCCTCTCTCATTATTTAAAAACCACCTGGGGAGGATACTCAGGGGCCTGATGCCTCTGCTGCAAATTGCCCTTATCATGGAATACTCCTATCAAACACAGAATAATTCCTTCTTGGCTCACATGAACTATTGGCTATGGACATGTTTGAGGTCTCTGAACTACTGTTATTCATGCATTTAAAAAGGAATCTCACCGAGATTATTTTAGTAGGACAGGTTTCTTGCAGATCTATCACACCCAGAGCAGCTGTGGCTGCCCCTGGATCCCTGGAAGTGTCCAAGGCCAGGCTGGACAGGGCTTGGAGCACCCTGGGATAGTGGAAGATGTCCCTGCCCATGGCAGGGGGTTGAAATTAAATAATCTTTAAGGTCCCTTCCAACATAAACCATTCTGGGATTCTATGATTTATTTTCCATAGAAAATGTGACTTCCCATTTAAGCAGCCAACAATAGAAATCGACCACATTTCTAAAGCACCTGCGTCTGCCCCGCTGCAATTTTTACCACAAAAACACATTTAATAATAATCATAATTAACCTTCCCCACAAGGATGCTCGGAAGCGACCTTAGAGGCCTTTTAAACACAATCTTTAAAGCATTTAGAAGCGTTTAAAAGACAATACGAGCATCTGATTCTGTTCTGCCTGTTACGCGGAGCACAATTTCAACAAGTTACCCCTCGAGTGGCAGCAACAGAAAGATCACCATCACTTTAAGTGAGAATCGCACATTTCAGCTGGCAGCGCCGAGCGCTCCAAGCCTGAATAAACACCGTGTGTCTCACACCGAGTGTGACAGGAATTATCCTGGATACCGGATCCCTTCCAGCAGCCGTGCCCTGAGAAATGCCGTGGGCTGCGGGGCTGGCAGGGACCAGGGGAGGGCAGCGATGCCAGGGTGGGGACCCTGGGGACAGAAGGTAAATAATAAAGATTGGGTTTGAGTCCTCGGTGACACCAGGGGCTTTCATCAAGGTGTTCCCGGCTAGGAAGCTCCGTGAGCTCAGACCAGACACGGAGAGGTGTTCGACAGCCGCGTGGGGACACGCTGAGACCCGCGGGCGGCTCCTGAGGCGGCCCGGGGCACTCGCGGCTGTTTTATAACCCAAACCTGCGGGCACGGGCCAGCAGCAGGAGCCGGGAACGGGACCCCGTGTGCGCGGGCACCGCCCCGGGCCGGTCCCGACGCCTAGCTGGGACAGCCCCCCTGAGGCAAAGCGCTGCGGAGGGACGGGCACCGCGGGTGGCGCCCGCAGCCTCGGCCCCGCGCGGTGCCCGCGTCCCCGCCGCGTCCCCCGGCCCGGCCCTGACCCACTAACACACCTCCGGCCAACATGGCCGCCCCGCCGCCCGGCGCAGCCTATCCCGGCCGCCGCCGCCCCGCCCTCCGCGCCCGCTCATTGGCTGGCTGCGCCGCCGCGCGCGCTCCCATTGGCCGCCGCGCCC
>VXAX01007966.1:176878-189607 GCA_013399835.1 Leptocoma aspasia
GACCCGTGTCCTGCGGGGGGCGGCCCCCGCCCGGCGACCCCAGCCAGGGCTGCGGGCAGCCGGAGCGCACCCGCCCTGCCCGAGAGAAGCCCCTTCCCGGGGTCGCGGCTCGCAGCGAACAGCCGGCGCCCCGCTCTGTCATTACATAAACGCCGCGCCGGAGCGGGGACGGTCCCGTCCTGCCCCGCACTCGCAGAGCGGTGACCCCTCTCCGCCACCTCTGCTCCGCACCCTTCGGAGCGGAGCCGCCCGTCGGGCACCAACGCGCCCGGGCACAGAGACCCCGCCGCCCACGGGTCACCCCTCTCCGTCCCGGGCATTCGAACAGGTCGCAAACGGAGGAGGCGACTACGAGCCCGAAAGGCAAAGGAGCGCAGGACCTGCCGAACCCTTCTCTCCCTTCCCGGGCAGCCCCTCCGCCCGCACACCCGGAGCGGCCGGGCTTTCCTCTCCCCGGCGCTCGCTGCCAGACTCGCTTTCCTTGTAAAGGCAGGGGCCGCTCCTGCCGGGCGGAGGCTGCAGGGGACAACGCCGGCAACTCTCCGCTCAGCCCGCGCCCCGTCCCTGCAGCCCCTCCTCACGGCCCGCAGCCCCAGAGCCCCGCTCCGGGACCGGACCCCCCCCGCGCACCGCCGCTCTCCCGCGGCCCCGGCAGCCACACCCCCCCGGCGGGCGAGCGGAGCGGAGCGGCCGCTGGCACCATCCCCGTCCCGCCGCCCTCGGCAGCCGGGCANGACTGCGCGGTCCTGCTGCTCTGTATTCTTCCTGCTGTCTTCAGCTACCTGCAAAACCACCTTTCACAGTGACAGGTGGCTGGCCTGGACTGCTTTGGACACAGCTGGAGAAATTATTACTAATAAACATAAAAAAACCTAGACCTACTCGTTCTTATCTTGCTATTTATAAAGAATGTCTTCTTTTCTTTAAAGAAGTTTTTGCATTTCACCCCATTTCTTCTGGTTTTGCCCCAGAGAGTCCATGACATTTAATTCTGGAAACAAGGGAGCTGCCACCCACCTGTGGTAACTCAGCCCTGCACAGGAGTGAAATGCTTCCATGATTTCCACTACAGGAAAAGTAAACTTCTATAAAGTCTCCAGAACGATTTCTTGTGAGGGGCAGAGATGCAGATATTTGCATTTCCTAAACAATATGAACAAAAGCAGTTACAAGCATTCTAAGTGACCCTGACCTGAACTCTCGCTCTACACATTGCCGGAGTTTATGACTTAAAAGTCTTCACAACTTCACTGCGGAGTCAGTTTCCTTCACTTTCCTCATTTTTTACCCAAATATCTTTCAACACAGGCACAGTTTTTCCATTTCAAGCACAAACTTCTTTCTTTTACACTCGAACATTCTGCCATCTCCTGCTGTCAGAAAACAGGGATAAATGCTCTGGTACCTGCATTGTTTGTTAAACACCAGTGGCTGAATCCCTCTGTTCTCATTTCCTGCAGTCATGCAAAAAAAGAAATTATCCCAAGCACCCATGGAGCAGACCATTCCCCAAGCACCATGCAACATCCAGCAGAACAGACACAAAACATTCTTTCAGCTTCTTCAGCCATGCTACCACCTGGCATCTGCTTCAGAGGAAATATGAACCACTCTGGAAAAAGGGAATGTCTTTCTGGGAGGCATCTAGGTGAAAATTGCTCTATGGCTTCTTTGTCCTGGAATAGCTCTTTCCATTAAATTCAGCACCAGTGAGACACCCCATGGGAACTCTGCTTTACTTCTCTCTTCTGGAGCAAGTGATAGCTTAGAACCTAAAATAGAAAGCTTGTTAAAGACAGTGGAAACACAATAAACAGCACTGTTTGTCACTGAGTGTTTTCTTTTGGGATATTTCACTTTAGGCTAAATATGAGAAGCAGATCAACATATTTTAAAATCTCAAATCTGTCAACGATATCTAGAAGTATTTCTCTCCCTTTCCTCATACAATGTCAACATATTTTATCCTCCACACACTTCAAAAATCCAACAACAACCTCAAGGTTTTTATATGATCACTTGGTTTCAATTTTCCTAGGAATTATTTGGTACAGACTGTGTAACACGATGGTGTACAACATCTTGCATGGTAAAACACAGCTCTCAGAAGGTAACATGACAAAAAAATCCACTACTCCAGTCCCAACAGCTGCTATGCTTATTTGTAATAACAGGCACGTTCTTCCTTCTTTTGCAATTCACACTGTCCAGTTTTGGATCACTAAAAGTTACATGTCAGGATCTTGGAATTTCCTGTGTAGTAATGAGTGCTGTCCCACTGAACAAGTTAATGGTGCTATCCAAGGAGGAAAAGCAAATAAAATATTAACCATTCCATTACATCCTTGTGCATAACAAAAAAAGGGAATAATTGTAATTTATGTGGACATGAGGTAAGGAAGCATTCAGGAAGCAGCACTGATACCCTCTAAGCTGCTCCTCAGCAAACAACTGCCCAGATCCATCCCCAATCCCTCAGCTGACACTGAGGAGCCTCAGGAACCTCTTGCCCACGTTGCTTTCCCAGCTCTGCAATTCCACATGCAAGGGTCAGGTCAGCACAAAACTGCAATGTTTGCTGTTCAATTCAAGCCATTTGCTCCTATAATATCCTCCAAATGTGCCAGGGATTAAATCAGCCTCCTGTCAAAATCACTGGGAAGGCTTCATCCAAATTAACCCTGTTACCTTTGCTACTCTGAGTCCCCCTCAGACAATGGGAAGTTCCTGGAAAAGAGGCTCTCAAGCCAAGCATTCACTTATTCCTGCACCTTTCAGCAATTTTAAATTGCAAATTTAATCCTATTATAGATCTACCCCAGAGGTCTCGATACAGGCAAAAACCCCCATATATCCTCAGCTCAACTCCAAGTATCCAATTAAACCCACAGAAAAATAACAGTTAAACATAGCACGAGAACATTTTGTATCAAGCAGAGGATCAGTTTTATTTCCAGGCATGAGAAATTTAAGGCCAGATTTCTCAAGAATACAATTCATTTGAAAAAACAGGAAAAAAATTGTCATCAGCACGTGGTACCGCTGTTTGTCCTCTCCTCACACAGTTTATTGCACACATTTCTGTCCAGTGCAAACAGAACAGGGGTGAACAGCACAATGACACACGATCTAAGACCTGCAAATATAAAGTGTTATCACAGATAAAATGAACAGGAAATGTGATTTCATGACCCGTAAAAACAGAAATTTTCATCACATCTGGAGTTAACAGCCAAAAATTGGCGGTACCAAAGAGGAGTATAAATTGCATTAGGCACTCTGTTAAATGGAATAGTAGGAAAAACCACAGGACTTTGAAGAAGCCACTTGAAGAACATTAGAAAGGTTAAGGCATTACTGCAGGCTTCGTATCCAACCAGCTACAGAAAGGGCACCTTTGGGTCAGTGGAGTTTTTCATCTCTTCTTCACCTGCAAAGCAAGAGGCAACTTCGTTATTCCCTTCCATGGAGACAGTTTGCTAATTGAAGGCCTGGCTGTTAACCACAGCTATTTCCATTCCACAAATGCACTGAGCAATGGTCAAGAACTGGAGATAATTCATCTCTGTGGATGTTTTCTTGGCAGTTTCATTTCTGAAGTTACTGCAAGTAGTTTTAGTTACACTGTAAGCTGGTAGAACAACTATTTCCCCCAAATGTTTTCATTGCTGTAACAGCACCCAGTGAGCTGGTTGACAGCCCTTCTCCACTTGCACAAAGACAGTTCCTGCTCTGGGAACACAGACTGTGAATTCACCAAGCTCAGGAGAAAAGGCAGTGTTGGATCACAGTTTGGAAGAGTGCACAGCCCAGATTTACCATGGCTACAGAGCTCTGTGTGCTCTTAATGCTGCCATCCAAGCCATTAACTTGGTGATGTATCAACTGAATTGCTGTAAAACCATCCCTTGGAAGGGAGGGAGACTGCCTGAAAACACAGAGCAAACTTGTGGAATTTGGCACAGATCAATCAAGCCAGCATATGCAGAGTTCCTCAGCAGAACATGAGGAGCTCACTGGAGCATTTTCAGGCTGCTCAGTTAAGTAAAATGGGTTTGATTTAATCATCCTTATTTTTAAGGATCTTTCCACTTTGGGAGTTAGCACTTCATTCTCTTTGCATTTTCCACACTAATCCACCCAAACCTCAACTGAAAGGAACAGGAGGCAGAAACAAGTATAGTACATGTCCCCTGAATGCTGGAAAAGCACATCTCAAAATCCAGAAATAACTGGTTGCTACACTGATGGGAATCCATGCAGTGTCAGAGAGATATCCCAGCTCTTATCAGATGGAATCTCACTCACAGCTCCTGTCTAGGCACAAACTCCACAAGAGCAAGGACAGGACATGGAGCACCTCAGCCCTGCAACACTGTAGTGGTGTGACCTGGGACAGCACATTTCAAACAACAAAGAACAGATATTTGAGGATTATTATATGCTTTTACTTTTCTAAGCCGTTCTTTTTCAGAGACAACAACCTTAATTTTATTCCAGAATCAAGCCAATAAAATCAGATGAAAGGTTAAAACAAACTCCTTCATGTAGCACAAGAGCATGTGTTATGCAGGGCTGAAATGCTCCATTAATAAGTTTAAAAATGAAACTCTGCAGTCATCTTCAAACACACAAGTTCCCTCTCTTCCTCGGTACAAATTTAACTCCAGTTCTCTGGAAAATCTTTCACTGAAATGGAGGGGAAAGGCCTGATTCTGTTAGCAGGAGTCCAGAGGTTGTGTCTCACCTCCTGCCTGTCCTTGCTGGTTTCAACACCCAGACCATGAAGCCCAATTTTTATGCCCAGATAACTCCAATTTCAGATCCCAGGCAACTGAATCATCCTATGGGGTTCAGGGATCTTTGTGCCCATTACCAAAACACACTGTTCTCTGTTTTAGCTAACTAATTATATGTTAGCACCCAAGCAGTGAAAATGCTCCTAGGAAATTCTGCTTGACTGACTTAGCTAATTACAGGTCTGGAGCTGAAGCAGGGCCAAGTCTACCTTTAGCTTCTGCTTGGTGCTTAAAAGGAGCTGCAGACACACACACAGGCCCAGTCTGACAACATCCCAGTTCACAGGAAGCCTTCTCTGAAACTGGGGAGCAAACGTCCAGGACACTTCACAGAAAGCATTTAACAGAGCTATAACATCAACTGTCACTGCCTGCTGCACTCAGCTGAGACTGTGCTGTACAAGGACAAAAAAAAAAGTGTTTAATTATTCAGTTACCAGCTTAAAAACTATAATCATGGCTGCTTGCTTCCACATTTCCTTCATTTGAACCTTCAATTCCAAATGCTGCCCTCCTGAACAAGCCCAACAGCATTAAGGTGCTTTTAGCCCAACATTTTATTTTTGCTGGCCCTGTCAAAAAGCCCAGGAACTGCAAGAACCACATTCCAGCAGCACTGCCCAGATAGCAACCACCAGGCTTGCCCGGGATTAAAGCTGCACACAGGCTGTCATTAAAAACAAAATAAACCATCAAGCTGTGAGCTCAGGAGATAAAGAACATTCTAATGGCAGCTCCCATTCCAGCTTCCCAGATGAATGAGGGCAATGCTGTGTTGCCTTGGAAATCAGGACAGGTCTTAGATTAAATGGTAGCAGGCTCGAGGAGAGGTTTAACAATTGGTAAAGATTAGGAAATCCACTTATGTTAGCTATTATAAAACACCCCAGTCCAATTATATTTCTTTTGAAGTAATGTTTTGTACTCCTTACAAGCCCCTGAACACAGCACTACATGACAGGATAGAAAGAAAAATAACTGTCAATAGTTCAGTTCAAGCTTTTCACGTATCCAATCAAGACTAACATCCAAAATGTTTTGTTGCAGGCTACAGAAAAACAGATTTCTCCTACAAAAGAACTACAGTAGTTTGAGCACACTGCTCACATTACTATTGAATCTCTCCTGAAGCTTTAACACAGCAAATATATCAATAAATCTGGTCATACTCACCTGTGAATGAACTGCAGCACAGCACAGACATCCTTAAGGCCAGTGATATCTAAGATACCAGATTGTTTCATTGCTTAACTGCGGCCCAAAGAGAGGGTTGAGTTGAGCCAGAATTGCAATCAGCCAACTGCAAGACACCCCCCAACCCAACAGAGACAAATCAGCCAAATGACAGCTTGTGACAATGGAAGGTTGTCCAAACACGAGGCCTATCAGAGAAGAAAAGGCTATTTTAGGAAGGTCTAGGTTCAAATAAAAATTCTACTCAAGCTCATACACAAGGACCAGCCACCAGCAATGAAGTTATGGCACCAAATCATTCTGCAACTGAAACAGATTGTCCTGTTCAACTGAAAGCAACACAAAACCACCTGATAGCATTGCCCTCACACCCCTCTACTGACAGAAAAGTGTTTTCAGACACATGAAACTCAGGTATTTGGGGGCTCAGAAGATGGAAACATAAAAGAGACAGACCTTTTTCAGTGCCTTTGAAGCATCCTTTAAACAACCTCTGAGAAACATCCTCTCTCCCATTTGCTTCTCAGTGCACAACAACCTGCCCTTGCAGACATGGTATATTTTTCAGACTTAACAAAAGTGAATTTAAACCTGGCACAGAGGTCAAGAAACAGGGACCTGAAGTAAAAGGGTACAAAAGAACACCAAAAAAAGACCAAAAAAGAACCCCATGAGAACCCCAGTATGACACAAACCCCAGATCATCAGCACAGCAGCCTTGTCACTGGAGCAGAGCACAAACTGACACTGCAGAGGCCATGGCCAGAACTGAGAACAAGAGGAATGCAGTTTGTGGAAAATATCCAGGAAAGCTAAACAGAAATAAATATTCCACTGTTAAAAGATATATTTGCTTTGTAAATGTTACAAGAATCAGAAAAAGCAATGGATGCTTCCACGGATTTAAATCTATGTTAAATACTAACTATATAAACACATTTAGTGAACACACTGGCTCATCTGTCTGCTATTTCTAGAATGCTTTGTAAGGAGGAGAAAAAGCAGAGCAGCTTTGTAATGGGAGCTGCCACAAATGTATCAGAGTGCTTAGGCAGTCATGGAAAATTCCACACAAACCTTGATGCTCTGACCAGCAAACCAAGCGCAGGTCGGCTGCAAATCGCCTGCAACAGCCACGGGCAACAGATGTGGGTCAGACTTAAAGAAAACACATCAACCTTCTTCAAATTTACCAACATTTCTTTGCAATGCCCCTTTCAGTTTTGCACGGGGTAGAACTCCAGCTAAAACAAGAAGCTGAGCCTGCAGCAGTCCATCAGTCACACGTAGCAGGCTCTACAAAGGAATTAAAACATCAGCAAGACACCACTGAGAGCAGCCAAAAACCTTTAGGTTGACACTTTTCTACTTTGCTGTCCAAAGCAGTGACAACAACGTATTTTGAGACCATGTTGTTCAATCTACTTAAGGGAAAAGCAAACTAGCTGTTAAAATGATCGAGGGATTTCTTTTGTGAGGGTTAATTGTGCAGATCCAACAGACAGATCCAACGAGCACTGTGCCATCTGCCTCCAGCATCCTGAAGTAACACAAGTGGGAGGAGGGTAGAACACTAAAAGCCTGTTAAAGCACATTATTCCTTTTGTCACTGCAGAGCAGGAAGCAACTCCACGGCACCAATCTCTCACCTCTCGCTGCTTCCCGAGCTCAGGCCCAGCACGGCTGTGAATTAAAGGAGCTGGGAGCACATTCAGGAGCTCAGGCCATGTGAGCAGGCTGTGGGGAAGCAGCGTGGAGGTTTCAGAAGGCATTTATTTGTTGGGGCCGTGCTGGATAGCCAGCTCTGAGGCAGGGAGGCATTAGGGCAGCAGCACTCGGCTCCTCCCCGCTCTGCGAGGGCTGAGGAATTTAAAGCAGTTTTAAAGCAGTTGTTAGGCTGCAACTGCCTCGCATTCAAGGTAAGTCATGAAAAACATTTAACTTTTCCCATGTTTTGCTTAAGTGATGCTGCTTCATACAATAATCCAGCGTGACAACACACAACAAAGTGCAGCATTCAGAGGAAAACAAACCTCTGGATCTGAGATTAAATGTTCCAGAGCTGCTAAAAGCAGGTATGGCATTCAAGCCACCCACAGGTCCTTAAATTCTACCAGATCCCACTTAGAACAGTTACAGTTAATTATCCAGCTCAGACGAGGAAATTAAAGTCCCTTCTGTTGTACCAGAGAGATTTTTTAAAAGGTCTTCCCACCACAACTGCCATCTGTCTGTGCTCGTGTTACAAATTAAGGTCCTGCTATCTCTGTTTAAATGTCAATTTGGGCATCTATATTTTAATCCTGTTAGAATCAGTGGCAAATAATACGATTTTCCAAGCACCCTGTCCTCTGTTAGGACACGATGACACTGTTCAGGAACTGCTTTGTGCACAGCAAAATAAATTTAGACTCTGACAGTACCTCACAATATGGTGTAACCTCTAATTTCTGCAGCAGTAACTCCTTAGACTTTGCCTTAGATTTTATGAAGTTCCTGGGAATGGTTTATTCTTCAAAAGGCTGCTGGGTATAGGATTTGTACACAAATTAGATGCAAATATCTTCCACAGAACAACCAAATGAATCCCATGTAATCAATATGGTTATTCAAAATGATCACTGTTAAATCTAAATGCAGAAGAAACAGCTCTAAGTTGAAATGTGATTGACTTAGAATTCAGTTCAGCAAAAATCAATTTGTCAATCAAGTGGTGTTTAATGAAGACAGGAAATTGTTTTTTCCCTACTTTCAACTGGAAATGTAGCTCAAAGAGCATAAAAGCAGGTCTAGCAGAGACTGATGAGCTGTGCAGAGGAGCACAGAACAGCACCAGCCACCTGCTAAGGACACAAATACCTGGGACAACAGAAATTATTTTAATCCTGACATATCCAATGAAGAACCCCAAGAAACAATTCTTTAGGCTGCCTTCAAGGCTGGTATGAAAAATTAATCTCTTTCTTTAACCACCCAAAATTAAGGTCTTAAATGTTTTCAGTGCCTCCTCCCCCAAAAGGAAAAGGATGCAAGAACAATAAACTTCAAACATTCATATGTTTGAATAAAACAGAAGGAAAAAGGTTGGACCAGATTTTTGAGGTCCTTTCCAAACAGGGCTGTTCTACAATTTTATACAGAATAAATGAGCAAATAAAAAAAAAAAAAAAAAAGAAAGACTATGTGATGAGGCAAGTTCTGTCTCAGAACATGAGGAGAAAAATCTGCTTTTTGTTACATTCTGGCAAGCAGACACTACAAATGCAATTTATCTGGTTGGGTACAACTGCTGAGGGTTGAAAACATCTTAAGATTTTGCTGCTTTTTTTGTTTCCCCCAAAGTATAACTGGAGAAAGCCACAGGAAATTCAGAAAACAAGTTAGAGCTCAGACAATTACCAAAGAACCCCTGGACATGCAAGAGCAGTTTATAAAACATGTTAATGACAGTAGGCTTTATAATGGGTCTGTTTAGATAAAAAAATCAACTAAACCTACAAGTCACATACCACTGGATATTGGAAGAGTTCACAGAATTCAGCCAAAAGTTAAGAAATTCTGCAACAAATACATTTCACATCATAATCCAGAGGAGGCTGAGATGCTACACAGCCTCTACTTCAAGGAAAACTCTCCTTCAAACAATAAAGACACCAAACCCTAAGCCTCAAGGGTTTTAGAAGAGTGACACATTATTTCTGCAGAAAAAAACCCAAGTGAGAACTTTCAATTTAAACAAAACCAAAACAAAGCTCAACCCTCCTCCTAATTAAAAACCACCCAACTTACTGTAACATGAATGCAGCAACCCAGGAAAAATCACCAAAAAATTTGCCCTTTCTTAGCCAAACTTTTGGGACCTGTTATGAGACTGGGCTGCTACAAATTTCATGTGCAGGGCAAGGAAACCTTCACAGCACTGAGATTCCCAAATTTCAATCCCAAATTCAAGGTCCTTGCACAAATTCTCAAATTTCTATATCCACTCAGCAAAACTTAAATTTAAAAACTTCTGTGAATACAAAACAGACCCAAGTTTGCTGGACTTTTACAGTTAAGCAAGAGTGAATTCTAAGGAGTTCACATATCAAATACTCTGAATAAAAATAAATTTTCTAGAGTATAAATTGATATTAACCCTGAATATCACACTATTAACCTAAACCAAACCTGTGTAAGTTGTACCACAGTCTAACCTAACAGGCCTCTCCTGGAACATGCCAACACTGAGATGCATTTCTCTAAATATTCATATTAAATTCCTTTGAATAGCATCAACAATACCTAAATAGTTCAAGAAAGTACAAATACTACTCAGGTTCAAATGGAACTCCAAATAAAAATTTTCATAACAAGTTAACCCTTAAGATCAAACCAGACTTTTACCACTTTACTCTCCATAACAAATTCTTTCAAAGTTATTTTTGCACAGCAGTTTGTTTTTTTTTTTTACAAAATCAGTCTCTACGGTCTTTAAAAAGAGAGAGAGAAAAGCACAAGCAAGCTTTGTCTTGCAGCCTCCAGGCTTAAATCCTGACAAAAACATTATATGAAGAGCTCTCAACAAGTCACTTTGTAATTGCTATTAAATCTCCTACAGAAAGGAGGCAGTGAAAATACATTGTGCATTTAAACAGAAATGGTCTTAATATATCAAAGTCTCCCTAAAAAAACCACCATGCAGCAGCTTTTCCACCCACCACTCTATCAGATTTTGAGAATATATTCAAGGAATCTAAAAGCAAAACTGCTCAGTGGGTTTGCATTAGTATTACCTCAGAATTAAATATAGATGGAAAGGAAAAAGGCAAAAAAAGGCTAAGAATCAGGAAAATCTTAGAATTGACCAAGTATCATTATACTGGTGAGCAAATGAGGCAGTGAGCTGGAGAGGAGGAACAGCAAGTCCATGCAAAGGACAGCTCACAGTTATTTGGCAGAGGACAACAGGAGGAATTCAGCTTCCTTTAATTCAGTATTTTTCAATGGGAAAACTTCTTCAGCACACTGAAGGTCCTTGGAACTCAGAATTCCAAGAGCTGTCAAAGAATGTGTCTAAACCTCCATGACACATTCAAAAAGGCTCTAACTGTTCTGAGGCTATAAAAAAGGAACTTGTGATTGCACCAGGAGCGGGCCTTGCTTCAGAGGCAGGGCGTTGTTTGTACTTACAACAGGTAGCAGCAGACAGCACAGGTCACCAGCATGGTGTTGATAACTCTGCCAAGAGGAAGGAGAAATGTGATCAGCTGTTGTGAGTGGCCACAAGATGCACAGGGAGAAACCCCCCAGCAAACAAGGACAAGTTTAACTCTGGTCATATGAAAGATGACTCAACATGAATGTTCTGGCTTCTCCCAGCTGAGTAAACTGAAGAGGCTCAGATCTGACACGGCTCTGCCTGACAGTTTACAGCTGGATTTAACAAAATCACTGGGAACAGCAGCAAAATCTGATGCACTGTCCTTCACATTAGTGAACCACTGAGGCTGGGTGCATGCAATAAATGCTTTCTCCACTTGCAGAATTCTACTTCAAGAAATTTTCAAGTAGAATTTTTTTTTTTTAGTGTCAAATTGTCACTTTTAATTTTGTATCACAAATGAGGGGTTTACAAAGTGAACACAAAATAAAACCTCAAAGCTGTAGTGTAAAATTTTCCTTTCTTGGTGAAACACAACTGTGTCAGAAACCACTGGAAAGCTGAAAGGAAGGAAGAACCAAGCTCTTGAAATTAAAATTTATAAAACTGCAGCTACACACACAGAGATGGATTTGAAACGGGAGGAGAGGAAATTAGATTGTTTTAACAGCGAAACTGCAGCTCATGGAACTCAGTGGCAAAGTGGAGTGCTTTTTTTTTTTTTTTCTTTTTAAATGATAAGAAGGCATTTCCATCTCTGTATTTCCTCCCCCAAGTGAGTAACAAAACCTCATGGTAGGTCAGTAACTTCTGCTGGTGAGGCACAGAATTCCCACACTTCCATGCCTGGAAGCCATTTTTCCAAGGTATTTCTGAGGACAGGCACGTTTCCAGACATAAAACACACACCAGGTTTGAAAGTGAGGCAAGTAACGTCAGAGCTTGAGGAATACTGAGCGTTTAGATAAAGAAATGAGGGAAAAGACAGTTGGTACCTGTGGAGTAGAGGGAGTGTCAGAGAGAGGAAGAGAGATTAAGAAGCCATTATCTCCTAGAGAAAAGAGAAAGAGAAAAACTTGTCTGCTTTCTAACCTGAGCAGCCACAACCACTGCAGGGAAAACCCCAGTTTAGAAGCGCTGCTGTTGTCCTCAGCTACAAGGGCACCAGCACGCATTTAACCCAGAACTGACATCCACTACTGCAGCCTTTCCAGTCTCACCCAGGGCAAAACCAGAGGACAGTGGAGTAAGTTAGGAAAGGTCAAGTAAGGAAAGAAAGAGGAAGCTGTTGCTCAAACACCGCCTGACAATGAAGCACCTTGACACAGGACGTTCTGCCTGCAGAGCTTTCACAGAATGGTTTGGGTTGGAAAAGACCTTAAAACCTCATCTCGTTCCACCTCCTGCCACGGGCAGGGACACCGTCCAACACACCAGGGGCTCCGAGCCCCAACGTCCAGCCTGGCCTCGGACACTTGCAGGGATCCAGGGGCAGCCACAGCCGCTCTGGGCACGCTGTGCCAGGGCCTCAGGGAAACCCAAACCCGCCAGGGGCTCCGGGGGCACCGCCCGGCCCTGGCAGCCCCACGGGCG
>VXAX01007966.1:198937-226987 GCA_013399835.1 Leptocoma aspasia
ATGTGTAAAGTTGTTATTTCAAAAAAAAAAAAAAAAAACCAACAAACCCAAAACCCAAACAAACCAATTTCACTGGTCTGGTTTAGAGAACTGGCCTGGACTGCACAGGAGGCAGTTTAATACAGACGGAATGGGGAGAAGGATGGGAATAACACACCAGGGGACACAAGGAATCTGCAACCACCTTTGTTTGTGTCAAAGGAATTGTAGCAGAGGAGAAATTTCAGAAAATGAACTGTGCTGCAAAGATCTCCCCTTGCCCAGCTCAGGAGAAGGATGCACTAAAAAAATCCCAACGTAAGGAAGATGCTAAAACATCAAAAATCTCATCGTCGTAATCCACTGCTCCCAAGCTGTCAGCAAAGACTCACCAAATCGAAAAGGAAAAATCAGGACATTTTAGCTGTGAGTTTCAGCTGGTCACAGTGGATTAGAGGAAATCCTGCAGCCAGCAGGAGAAGTAATTGCCATGGAAAATCCCACATCCAGAGGGTTCCACTCGCAGGCACACGGACACGCACCCCAAACGAACACAACAGCTCATTGGCAAGTTCATTTTTGTAAATGGAAAAAAAAAAGAAGTAAAAAAATCTATCAGTACGTGAACAGATAGAGGAAGTTACACAATCCAGTTCACACCTAATGTAAGAGCAATCACTCCAGAGTAAGAACAGGGAAAAATCCCAATGTTGTCCCAAGTCAGTACAGGGCAGAGCGTGGCAGGGGGACAGGAGCTGACTGCTTCTTTTTGGTGGTTGGATAAAACTGGCTACACCTTCCCTGCTTCCAAAGCAATGAGACAATTTCAACAGACAATCAGGAATTCCTTTGAAATGCATCTGACTCTAACAAATAACACTGAATATTCAACGATTCATATCATCACAGTATAGAGTTTGGATATTTTGCCTCTAGGAAAAGGCAATGGATATCATCCAAGAGAAACCCTGCACCCATCTTAGAATTTAAGATTTTTTAATTCAAGATTTTTATGATTTTTTTTTAAAATCCATCCTGAAAGACTTAAAATTTGTGTATCCTCAGCTCAGACATTACAAGGCATGCAGAGACTGTCACTACTCAAGGAGCATGGATGAGGCTCTGGAAAATGCACTGGTGGGCACTTGGTTTCATTTTTGAGACCTCATGCCCACCACGACATGCAAGACACCCCTGGCAGGAGTTTTGCCCTCACACCTCTGGTTTTGGGAGGCTCCAGAAGACAAGGCTTAAAGGAATGGGTATCAGGTATCATTTTAAGGGACAAACAAAACTCCCAGCAAGGGTCAGACTGTGGGAATGCTGCCCTGGGTACCTGTGGGAGAACAGTGTCAGTCCAGGGCTCAGAAAAGATGCCTGACTGAGTTTTAAAGGAAAAGGGAGGCACCTTAAATCCTGAAAAGTCAGAATTCCTGTGTTTGACAGGTGTGTTGAATATACACACACAAATCAAGAGAGGAAGCTGTGCTCACCCACCCAAAAGGCTGCACCATTTTTCTGAGCACAGAGAATATAAAACTTCCCATAAAAAAAAAATAAAACAACAACAGTAATAAAGCAGAAGTGCAGAATCCAGACTTTTGGGTGGTCTGTGTTGAGAAACAGAAGAAAGAAAAGCTAATGCTGTAAAGACAACTATTCCCTTTCAAAGCAAAGGCCACATAAAACTGTGTTGCTCAGTTTGGTTTTTACTTCATGCCACCTGTAAACACAAGACTGGATATTCAGTCAGTGGGAAGAAATGAAACCACTTTTACATCCAGAGTAAAAGAAATGCCCTCCACTGCTGGGATCACAGATTACCTAGGAAAAGGTAGCTGGGGAAGGCTTCCTGTTCTTCTTTTTGCACTTTGTTAGAAAGGTTGTATCTGTACAACTGAGCTTTCAATAGAAGCACAAAACATTTCTTGGTTAAGTTATTTCTGCCCTCTGTCTCTTAGGTTTGCTGTGGGTACTAACACTTTCCATTCCTCACCAACAGATACATCACCTTTTTGGCACCGTGGGTGGAATTTCTTCCTCATGTGTCATTTTGCCCTATACAAAAGTCGATTGTCTGATCATGCAAATCCAACAGAACTCCAAAAAGTGCCACAGGACAGTTCAGCTCTTTGCCATCTACTCCCTAGTTTGTACACTGCCATAGGAACCTCCCAGAGGACAGGCTGCCATCCTTACTTAGATCTGACATGGCATTTCAACCTCTCTTTCTGGGGGGAGGGAATGGAAATCCACACCCTGATTCCACTGATTTTTCCCTCTCAGAGCTCTGAAATGCATGGAGATTTCTTTGATTTGTTGAAGATGTCTTCACTGAACAGCCTGATTAGAGAAAAACATACCGATTCAATCAAAGAGAAAATAAAGACAAAAACAGGTAGTGGTAGATTTCTCAATCTTTGCTCCCGTCCTTGGAGTCGAGGGTAGAGTTTCACTGCTACTGCATTTTGCCCAGCTGGATCTTCTTCCAGGCCTCTGATGCTGTGAAAATGCAGGAGTCAAGGATCCCAGCTACAGTAAATGTTCCTCCAATGATGGCACATATCTGGAATTACAGAGAGAGCAAACACCTTTGTCAACAATGAGGGAAACTTTTCCACAGCTTACACTGGAGGAGGGATCCTGCTGCTGGGGTGTTTTCTGGAAGCACAGTAAGAAGTGGGTAACAGCACTGGGGATGGAACTACATGAGAATCATTCACAAAAACCATTCCCTACAGTGGAATAAATTAGTGCTGGACTCCTCACAGCCTGAGCCCATCACAAATCCCAGCTCCTTTCTGGGCTAAACTCCACCTAACTCAGCTTTCTAGAAGCTCTGTGTTGCTCACATCTTCCTATACTGTTTTCTGTTATAAACACCACAGTCTTGATGTCTTTTCCCCATTTCACAAGATAATAATTTACAAGCAGGCAGAAGACTCTGAAATAGCACGTGAAGGGCAGTGACTAACACAGAAACCCAGCTCCCAGGGACACCACAGCTCTGCCTAACACTTTCCATGACAAGGGCTGCTGACAGCAGCCAGCTTAACTCTCTGTGGGACAGAATTTTCCACACAAGATGTGGATCTTGGGTCAAATTAAAACACGTACTTACTTCCAAGAACAGGGTTAGGGAAAAAATTAATCTCCTGATTAGCATTAGCAGCCTACTTCACTTCTCAAGTGCTACAAAAACACAGAAATATTCTGTGTATTCTGTCAAATCAGAGTCCTTGTGGAAACAGAATCACAGAATTGTTTAGGCTGGAGGAGACCAACAATACAAAACATTACCCTGCTACGATGGCTCACTGGTTTGGGATTATTCTCTCCTTCAGCTCCTGGCTCATAACAAATCCCCTTTTTCCAAGGCAGGCCCTTGCCAGGAGATAAGCTCCATATCTTGCTCCCCTTCTCACAACCCTGTGTTGTTATTCTCAGAACCACCTCATCCTACACAACGTAAAAGACCAAATTAAAAGAGCATCACAGTTATGAAGAAAAAAATGTGGGAGTTAGGAAGTTAGAACTGTGTAATTAGAACATGGCTGGTGACGTTTTTGGTTACCTTGTGGTGTATCACACTGCCTGGTGGCACCCTGGGACTTTCTTCCCCTCCTGTGGTGTTTGACTTCTGCCTCCCCACCAGGTGGTTTGTATGAAACCAGTCTTGAGCATAACTCAGACGTTTTTCTATCAAAAATAGTGTGGCAGCAGGAGCAGGGCAGTGACTGTCCCCTGTGCTGGCACTGCTGAGGTCACACCGTCAGTGCTGTGTCCAGTTCTGGCCCCTCATGGTGAGAGGGACCCTGAGGGGCTGGAGCATGTCCAGAGAAGGGAACAGAGCTGGGGAGGGGCTGGAGAATCCCTGAGGGAGCTGGGAAGGGGCTCAGCCTGGAGAAAAGGAGGCTCAGGGGGGACCTTGTGGCTCTGCACAACTCCCTGCCAGGAGGGGACAGCCGGGGGGTCGGGCTCTGCTCCCAGGGAACAGGGACAGGAGGAGAGGAAACAGGCTCAGGCTGGGCCAGGGGAGGCTCAGGCTGGACACCAGCAGGAATTTCCCCATGGAAAGGGTGCTCAGGCACTGGAACTGCCCAGGGAGGTTTGGATCCCCATCCCTGGAGGTGGCACTGGGGGCTCTGGGCTGGGGACAAGGTGGGGATGGGGCACAGGCTGGACTCGATGGCCTTGGAGGTCTTTTCCAACCTAAATAATTCTATGATAAATGTTATAAAACTGCAGCAAAGCTAGCCCAGAAGGGAACTGGTGCCACACACACCCTGCCACGTCTCTTCTCCCACACAACACCCCACGGGCAAAGTCACAGACAAAAAAATAAAATAGCAGCAGCAGCACTGAGGGGAAGGAACAAACAGCTCATTAACGGTGAGCAAAGGCAGTGAGAACTACAGCTCCTTTCCATGTGTATTTATAACCAAGATATCAACATTTAGTGAGCTCAGTGAAACCAGGAGCTGCAGGAAATGTGGCTTTTGCAGGACACTCAGCATTCCAGCAGATCGAGGGGACAGATTTTAGGGGACAAGTCCAGCTCCTGCTCCTGTAGCCCCCTCCCTGCTGTCCCTCAGGGCATGACACAGGGTGACTTCCCAGGGGAAATGCCCACCATGGAGCTGGGTTATTTGAGCTCAGAGCAGCTCAGCTGACGGGAGATGTCACACCACAAACACAAACCCCGTCCAACACGCAGATTCTGCATCACACAGCAGGAAAATCTGACTTCAGTGCAGCAGCACAAGGGGCTGGGGAATAGAAAAAAAATATATAAATTCATCTGCAGAGCTCTGTGGTGCTGAGTGGGGATGAGTCACACACACCTGGCACTGGCTCGGGGCCTCCTGCACACACGGCTTTGAGTCCTGGTGACGAAAAAAGGGCTTGGAGTGCTTGTGACCAGTGCTGGGCTCTAGGTCAGCACAGGAGCTGCACCAAATGTTTCTTTATCATCACAGTTCTAATACGTACTGGGAGGCAGGCATCAGGCACTTTTCTGTATTTAATGGAATGAATTATTTGGAATGATCTGCGTTTTGCTCCATGAGGTCTGTGGGACTCAGGCCCAGCCATTAAAGGATGAAGGGAAAGAGGCACAGAAGTGGAGTAATCCCAGCAGTGAGAGCCCTCTGGAAATGAGGAATGCACCTTGAACAGAAGGTGATCACAGGAGACTGGGATGCAGGCTTGTGCCTAAAGGTCATGCCTCAGGTTTTAGCTTTTCTATTTTTCAGATTCTGTGCTGCTTTAGTGTGGGGGTCTGGGCTTCATATCAGGGGATGGTGAGCTCTCTGCACAGAGCAGGGAGACAAAACAATTCCTTCTCCAGCTGGGGACCAAGGACAAATGATCCAAATCTCAGCCCCAAGAGCACAAACAACGTGGGCTGAAGAGAGAAAAACAAGCAGGATGGGACTTGATGGGCTAAAGCTGGAATTGGACAATGAACTCCAATGTGCAAATGGAGCAGAACTGATAAAAGTGCCAGAGCCCGTGCCCGGTGTCCATTTTGGGACCATTTTGGTTCATCTTGGGTGCAGCCCTGGCTGGGCTCTTGTGCTGCCCAAGGTGGATCCATGGAGGAAATCCTTTTAATAAATCCCTGCTTTATTCTTTAGCTCTGTCCAGCCTCTGCTCTAGGCCAGCCTTCAAAGGCATCCAAGGAAAACACAAGTGGATACACAGGAGGAGGCAAGGTTGCAAGCAAGGTGACAGAAAGGCAAGTGTCAGGCACATGACTGTGCTCTTCTGGGATGTCCTGAAGGCTGAAAATTACTTTTAAAGTCAGAGGGGACCAGTAGGACCCTCAGGCAATTCCTAGTAAGGTAAGCTGCAGAATCCCACCCAGAGATTTTCAGCACATTTTGCAGAACATCATCTTGGCTTTAGAAATGCCACAGGACTGGATCTGTGACACCTGCCAGTACCAGCTCCCATGGCTGAAATCACTCTGCCTGCAACCAACCACTCTGCTCCAGTTCCCACTCTCCATTATTTCCAGTTTAATTTTTTTTTCACACCTAGAGGCCAGATGAATCCTCTCATACCAGGAAAAAATATTTCTTTGCATTTTCAATGCTTCAGCAGAACTTTGGTTGCTTTCCTGCCTGCTCTCCCCTCCCAGCCCCTACATGATCTCATGATAAAACCTTCTTTCAGTTCAGCCACTTACAGGAACTTATGAATTTTCAGCAGTGAAACTTTCCCCCTTGCTCCATAACCTCAACCAGGAGGCCTTGAATGGCTTCTCTTTATGAGGGATGAGTTTTTAAGCAGTGCAGTTTGACAGGCAAAAAAATCCCTGAGTTTAACACTCTGCCAAGGGTCTGTGGGTAACTCCAGGATCCCTGGCAAACTCATGGAACAGTGACAGTGGCAGCACTGACCCACAAGTAATATAAAATCTTATTTAGTACTGAACTTTTTCAAGCATGACATGTAAAGCAAAAAAAAAAAAAAAACAAAAAACCAAACCAAAACCAATAACTTATGCTAAACCAAAGCCTTTGCACAGGAAGCACCTCTCACATGGTACAGAAAATTAGGATAATTCTTCACACCACAAAGATCTAAGGAGCAGGCATGAGTTAGAATGGGGACAGAGAGGATGTGGGAATGCAGGGCTGTAATGCTGCTCTGGTGAGGTTTTGGAAGGCAAAGTCATGAGTGACAAAGAGCACCAGATAACCTTGCCAGCAGCAGGAGATGCCTTTGGCTCTCTGCTGAACAGCCACCACCCCTCTCCCATGGGATCATCCCTCAGCAGTGTGTCCTTCCCTCCACCACTGACCCCCCTAAAGCCTCTCTCAAGTCCCCAGGATCACTCCCCATGCCAGGACTAACTTAAATTTACTGAAAGCCACAGGGAGCCCAAGGAAACAGTGAAGGAGCCCCTACCCCAGAGCCTGTCTTGTGGTTTTTAAACTGAGCAGCTGCTGCTCAGAACAAGCTGATGCTTTCCATGGGCAGGCAGTGACTCCACACGCCCCAGCCCAACCCCTGCTGGCCCTCAGCCCAGTGCTGGCCATCACCAGCTGGTCTCCAGAGCAACTGTGATGCAAAAGGCCATGCTGGAGATACAGGAAGGGGCTAAAGAACAGATCATGTCATCCAAACAGGGCAGGGCTGGAGGTGTTTTATGCTCTGCAGTGCTGCTCCTCCTCCCAAGCTGTTCAGTGCCACCTGGAAGGCTGCAAGGCTGTGAAGCAGAGCCAAGGCTGCTCTCCTGTACAGCAGTCCTGGCCCCAAGGAGGCCCAGAGCAGCTCACCAGGGCCAGATGGCCCAGACTGAGCCAGGATCCAGCCCCTGCTACAAGGCTCTGCCTCCACACCAGGAGTGTCTGTCACACCTGTGTGACATCCTGACACAGCCACTGCCAGGACCAGCACCATCCTCACCCCCCAGAGTAAGGACATTCAGCTGGAATAGCCCCCAGTGAGCTGCCTGACACCACAGCCATTTACAAGACCAAACAAAGCAGCCAAAAATCAACTGCAAAGCTCTCCTTCAGCAGCCCAGCAGCCAGAAAGTGCCTGGCTACCTTTAAAGACAGAACAGGGCAAAATTCATCCTGGGGCCAGTGATTCAACACTCAGACTCAGTCCAGTGAGGAATGTGGTGTGTGGAGAGGACTGTTATTTTGGGGAAGAGGAGAAACTGAAATTCTTATTTAATGAAAATTAATCAACCTTTAAGTCTTTTCAGAAATAGAAGTGGAACTGCTGTTCCATTTTTGGATTCTCAGAAGGAAACACACATTTCAGTTTTTGAGGTTATGGGATACAAATTCAAATGAGATACAAACCCAAAATGTCACTGTGGCAACCAGGGAGGAAATTCTCTCCTGTGGTCCCTTATGTCAACTCAGAAGCAGGATATCATTCAAAAAAGATGCTTTTTATAGATCAGCAGTGAATCAATGCTGATAATAAAATTAAAGAATAATCCCAGCTATCAAATCATTTCCCATGAAAACACCTCCACACCCTCACCCCCAACAAAATGTGTAAGAAACTTCTGGGAGCTTAATTTTATGGAAAGAAGCAGAGGCAGAATGAGATGCCAAATCATGAAATGCTGATGTTTGACCTTTTTTAGGATTATGTTTTGAAGCCAAGCAGACCTGCTAAGAAGAGAAAGTCTTTCACCACGACATTTAGGTTTTACCTCAAGCCCCCTTATCTGGTTATTTGTGTATTCCAGAGGTCACTGCCTAAAGTCCAGTGAAGAGAACTTGCTGTTTATCAGAAGTTGCAAAATCAAAATCTTGAAGTGCAACTCCGCCACACTGTTTATGTGACCTCCAGTTAAAACAGTCAAACAGTTGAAAAATCAGAATTTGAGGTCTTCACTCCAGCCAATTTATCAGCTGCTTCACATTCCACCATGCCTCACTGGCACAGCTCACTGCAGCTTCAATTTTAAGCCAACTCCCTGAAGACATATTTTTTTAAAAGTTCTGGAGGATCTTTAAATAGCTCTTTGCCTAATGAGCAGTTTGGCCAGCACAGCTTTGTTCTGGATGCTGAGATCAGGACTGCAGGATGCTCCCTGGACTGATCCAAATGGAACTCGTCAGGAAAACACCTCTGGAATTTGATAATGCAGCTCTTCTCCACTTCTACCCAGGAGTAAATGCCTTGAACTGGCACTCCTTATCAAGCCAAGCAGCAGCACTGAGTAAAACCCAGTGTAAAAAAAAAAAAATTCAGTGTCTTGTAGGAGAGGAGAGAAGTGGCTGCTGACAAAATCTCCTCTGCCAGTTTTCTTCCTATTTTGTGTAAAAATCACCCAAATAACCAGCAGATAGCAAGGACAGGCAGCTCTGTGTCATCTAACAGTTCTCCTTCCCTCACTTGAACAAAGGAAAACCCTCTGGGTGAGACCAGGATGACTTTGGGGTGGAAAAGGAGGTGAGGCCCTGGCACAGGGTGCTCAGAGCAGCTGTGGCTGCTCCTGGATCCCTGGAAGTGTCCCACGCCAGGCTGGACAGGGCTTGGAGCAGCCCGGGACAGTGGAAGGTGTCCCTGCCATGGCAGGGGGTGGAATGGGATGAGGTTTAACGTTCTTTCCAATCCAAACCATTCCAGACTCTCTGCACATTTGATCTCATCATTACTGAGCAGTTTATTGCACTTTTCCTGCTCACCACGTCAGCTTTACTTCCAAGCTTCTGACATGCTCCAGTAGAGCCCATCCTGCCTAGACAGAGCCTGGCCTTCTGGAATAGGCTAATTTTCCTTATTTTTGTGCCCAGCTATTAAATCAAGCTGTCAGAGCACTGGACAACTTCAGTCCCACCCCAGTGATGTGCTGCTGTATCTCCACCACGCCACAACGCTCCAAGGCAGAAAATTCCTCTGGACAAGAAAGGCTCAGGAGAGCCATGAAAGGCAGGCAGAGGAAGGGAGAAGGAGAGTTTAGGGTCACTCACCGATGTGATAAACCTGTACAAAGGCTGTCTCCTCTCTGTGTACTTCACTGTGATGGGGCTCAGGTCGTACCGGAACCAGATGGCCGGGATGATGCGGCCGGTGTGGCTGTAGGCTACATATTCCTGGGGAAAAAAAGGGGGGAAATGGCACAAAATGTGAGCAATCTGATTCCACAGAGTGTCTGCCATAAAACTGCCTCTGTGGGTTTGGCCTTCACCCCACTGTTTTGTACCAGTGACCAGATGGAAAGAAGCAAACAGTGAATTCCTGTGTGACTGCTCACCTCCCATCCTTATCAAAGAGGAAAACAATGTCTTTACAGCCTGATAATGAAGGAGCTGGGGACAGAGTGCTGGTGATTACTCTCACCTTCATTCAGAGTTACAGGACTAAACAGAAAGGCTGACATTGATTCTCCATCCTAGATCTGCTCTATTTAAATACAGCCTGGTTGCAGGTGAAGTTTTGGCTCTGTAAATCACATGTTTGTCTGTATTCTGCATATAAATCATTCACCAAACAAACGGAATTTAGTTTGTAAGAGCCTGAAAATCCCTCCTTGTCCTTGCATTCCTTTGTCAGGCCCCCTCCCCACTGGGATCAGCAATGGGAATGCTCTGCCTTCTTAGTATGAATCATCTGGAACCATGTTCACATTTAAAACTCCTGCTGAAAGCCAGGATGAAACTGTATACAGAAAAATATTGGCAAACGTTCAAAAAATATCCCAGGCTGGTTTGGGAGAGACATCTTCCAGATTTCCAGTGACACTCTCCCTTTATCCATTTGTTTCCTAACAGGTCCAGTGCCACCCATGGCCACAGGACAGCACCAAGCAGGACACACTGCCCAGAACCAGCACCAACATCAGCTTAACAACTAAAGTCACGTCTTCTTGAGGTAATATTTTGGCTCTGTTGTCAGTTTTCAAGGATCAGGACATTCACAGGATGAAGAAAAATCCAAGGAAAGCAGGCTGGAGACCCAGCAGCCCAAGGAGAGTCCAGGCTGCTCTTCCCTTCCTCAGCCCTGTGAAAAGCTGCCAGCTCAGATCTCCTCTCCTGGTTCAATTCTCCTTCACAAAGAGGCAAAGACAGCCTCAAATACCTCAGAAAGATGAAAAAAGAACAAGCATCAGGATGCTCATGAACATGACACAAAAAAATTTAATTATGCTCCCTGTCTGCTGGTGAAACAGGAACAGAATTTATCTTCAATCAGAATTTATCTTCACTCATCTGATACAAATCCCAAATTTCCCTATTTTTAGGTGGTTCATCCCATGATGACAAGAGAAGCAGAAGTCCCCAGTCATGTAATTTTCAGGGCTTTTACTGGAGTTCTGCAGCTCACTTTGGGACAGCGGTTTTGTGGGAAGTGAGGAAACAGAGGAGCTGAGAGAGGAGACAGAGTTTACCCTTCAGACTCTGCTCATATCAGCCACTCTGTGCCAGACTGTTCCAGTGGCTCCCCATTTCCCTTTCCCACTGCTCAGAGTGGGAGCAGAGGACTGAAGCACCACGAGAAGAAAGCACAGAGGCAGCAGTGCTTCTCAGCACCTCAGTTTTGACAGAACTGACCTCATTTTTTCCTTCCTCTCCCCTTCTCCCCACCAGCAATCCTGCCCTAATGAGTCAGACTTGGCTGAATGCCTCAATTTGCAGCCAAGCTCACAGAAGTGTCAAAAGCTCCTGCTATTTTCCAAATTACTTTCAGAACTCCTGTCACAGGAATCTTATCAGAACAGCAGTTGTGACATTAAGCAGAACAAATACAATGTAATCTGAATAGAGGGAGACGTCCAAATCCCTGAGACACACCACACAAGCAAGCCCAAAAGTCACCAGTCAGGAACATTAATCTCAGAACTAGTCCAGGGGAGTGTGTGCTTAATTTTCAGTTAGGGCAAACTAGAAGTAATTAGATACTACAAACAGATTTTGAACTTTCATTTAGCACCTGAACGGCAAATCATTTTCAACTGGAGGATGCTTTCTACAATAAAAAGTAAATAGGGTCGTTTTTATTTTTCCTTAAAAAAGATTCAATACATTGAATTGTTAAAATGCTGGATGTGGCACTCAGTGCTCTGGGCTGGGTGACAAGGTGGGAATTGGTCACTGGTAGGATTTGATGATCTTGGATCTTTTGCAAACTAATGGATTCTGTGATAATTCACTATCATAAAGCAGGCACTGTGAAATACTCAACCAGCACATATTTGCTGCTACAGTTCAGTGGCTTAATGTCTGAAATCAACATTTGTAAAAAACTAAAAAACTCAGCTGATTTATTTGTCCCATACATCCATCACAGCTGAGACTGTTTTGCTACTAAAACCACGTGTAGGTGATGTTCTGTGTGTTCAGCTGGATTACAGTTTCCATTCAGATGCATCTTGACAGGCACAAGAGGAGCCCCTGCAGCCTGCAAACACCTCCCACACAGTTTACAGAAATCCACATCAGCTCAACTGACAGGTGAGAAGCCAGGAGGAAGAACACCTTCCTCAGGAATGAAAGCACCACCTGTGGATATTCTCAGTTCAGTCGAAGAAAAAACTAGAGATAATGTAGCCTGGGAAAGTTAGAAGAAGGAATTAAAAACAAATTGTAATCTCCTCTCTGTAGCCATTGTTTATAGTAGCTGTCCTTGGAGTGTGTTATTCTGAATTTACCAATGAGATGAGAGGTGTTCTCTCCAAGATCAATCAGGTCTGTCTTTACCACATCCTGTTATAAAAGACCTGCGTGACTTTCGTTAAATTTTCATTAAATCCCTTGTTCTCTTCTCCCCTCCTGATGAGTGGAGTCCTTCATCCTTATTCCTAGCTCAACAACGACAGCCACCTGCTCTGCCAAGCCCTCACAAGCCCTGGCAAACGGCAGCCCCACTCTGAGGAGCTTCAGTTCCTCCTCCTCCCAGCAGAGGCTACTGCTCACCTACAAACCCATGCACAGAGAGGAGCAGGAGGGGAGGGAACGCTGGTGAACATCCCCTGGGATGCAGACAGGAGCCTCCTGGAGCAGCAGCTGCTCCTTTACCTTGTTTGCCACCGTGTACTGGTAGGAGTAGCGCTGCTTGCCGCTCATGTCCTCGTACACCGTGGGCACAATCTTCAGGATGTAGTCGTGAGAGGCAAGGGCTGTGCTCAGGGAAGGAAAGGGAAGGACATGTCAGCACTGAGAGAAAGGAGCCAGCCCACAGAACAATTCCAAGTGGAGCAAGGCACAAAAAAGGGTGTCTCCCTCCTCCTCATCTCAGTGACAAAGCTGCACGTCCCACATTTGTGCTCTTTGTTCACAACTCTGGCAGGTACTCGGGTGACACCAGAAGCCACCCACCACTTCTGTAGGACCACAACCCACCCAAGGTTTGGGTTACTCGAACCTTCCTAACTGCTTGCAACTATAAATGGTAACACTTTTATCATCACCACAAACAGCCTGGTTAAATCAGGAACTGGCTGAGGTTAGGGCTGCAGCCCACTGAGATCATTTTGACAAAAAAACCTGAAGTATCACAATCTGTGTACTTCCATTTCTGTCTTGCTTTCTCATCTTCCTTCTCCTACAGCTGCTTAACTCTCTTTTTTCATTATTTAAATAGCTCATTCCCGTTTTGTGTCTGCTAAAATAGTTCTAAAACAGAATTCTAAACAACATCTCTGCAGGATCCTCTAGCCAAGTGTAACACGATGACACTGGGCTCCTGGAGGTAAAAAAAAAAAACCCAAAGTACAACTGTATAGCTTCAGGAACAGCCATAGAAATTTTGTTCCAAGAAAGGGACAGGACCAAGGTCCTGGAGGAGCCTGAACATTTGAGAGACAACTCTCTACACTGAATTGTAGCATGCATTGAATTTTCCTTTTTGTGCTGGGCCATGAAAATGTCCCTCTTGCCATCCACAGAGTAGAAATTTAAAGGCAATTTGCAACACAGGTACAAGGCAAAAGTCTGGTGGAAGCAACAGCAGCACAGACACTACAGGAACAGGATATGGATAAAAAACTCCACAACGACTGCAAAGGACCTTTTGGGCTAAGCCTTTTCTGTAGCACTGCAGGAAATGGAAATGCCAGCCAGCAATGTCTGGACCATTTTGGCTACAGAGGCAAATTAAAGATTTCTGGATACACCAGTGTAGCATGAATGGGCCTGCTCTCCCTCCTGCAGAGGGTGGCTGAGAGCTGCAGTCCCCAGAAATACCCACGGTTTGAGCTGAGCTTGTCTGCTCCCTCCAAGGCATTGAATGCTCCGTGAATGTTGTGGACCTGGAAAGCAAAAAGGAGGATGAAGAAACTCCGCTCTGAACTGATACTCTTGACCTTTGCTTCCCTACCCTGTAACCAGGGGATCAGCCTGATTCAACCTTTCCAAAAAACAAAGCCGCAACCCTCAAGTAAAAGACGACCCCACAGATCTTTCAGTGACCATCATCACAGTGGTTGGTTCCAAGTGAAAAAGCTGATTTCACAACATCTTACAAGATGAAACTCCAAAACCACTCCAAAGCTAAAGGAATTGCAGTTGGAAGAGGCCAGTTGTGAAATTTTCACCGTGAGGTATTTCCTAAGAGCTTTGCAGAGTTAACTGTGAAATTAATTTATCAGGCTGAAAGGGAAATAAATGGGAGTCACACTGGGGTTAAAACTCAGGAGTTTTCCTCTAAATGTGGCTCATGTCAGAGCAGCTGGGTCTGTACAACTCATCAGCCTTGGAGATGGCAAGGACACATCCCACCACTGACATCCCTTCAGCTTTTCCTGCAGCTGATTTCAGACCTGTGAGTATCTGTTTGCCCAGAATAAAAGGATTTCCATGCCCTGCACACGCTGTGACCTGGAGTCTGGTCTCCACCAACAGAATAATCCATGTGTGAACTCTCCAGACAGGGAAAAGCCCGTGGCAGCAGCTGTAGGTCAGAGGTCGTGCTGCTCACAAGCTACAAAGAAAGGACAAAGGACTCCACAACCCAGAAATTCCTGACCTTAAGTCAGACAACAGGGAAGAAGAGTTTGGAAGGAGGATTTGGTCATGGGTGTGACAGTTTCACCTCACCAACAGGGCAATGCCATGTCCTTCCCAGACCCTCTCAACACATGGATGTATCTGTCTCATCCTAATGGACATTTCCCTGTTCCCCACACTGCAGAGTGGATGATGGAGGAAGCAGTGAACCAGTTCTGCTCAGCAGAAAGCAAATTCTGGAGAGACAAAATCATCAGCAAGCTCAGCTGGAAGGTGCTGGGAACAGGAGCAGAGCAAAAGCAACAGCTGATCCTGCTGCAAGGCCTTTTGCTCTGCTGGATTTCCCACAACCACGGCCATTCCCAAACTACATCTGCAGGCTGTGCTCGTTCTTTACTTATGTAAAAGGCATAAGAAGAAAAAAAACCCTGGAGTGGACTACAGTGTTATGTTCCATTCTTGATACAGCTAAGAAGTCTCTTATAGAATATCTGGGCCAGAGACTTTAAGGTCCACTTCAAACTTTTGGTAGATTTTCCCCATGTGTAGACAAAACCAAAATTCAAACCAACGAGCTCCTACCTCCAGCTGTCAGGTAACCCAGTAAAGAGAGAGATGTGGAAATAGGAGATGTTGCATTTCTAACCATAACTTCTACTGAGTTCTACATTATGTGTTGAATAATCCTGGTTTTAACCTTGTCAAGAGAGTCATCTGTCTCTGACAGTAAAAAGGAATCATCTCCTGCTTTCCTCATCTCTCTCCTTACTGGGTTACCTGACATGCAGGATCTCACTGCATGAGTTTTAATTCTGCAGATTTTAATTCTGATCTCATCTAAATGAGGGGAAAATCTACAGGAAGCCTGCCACTATTGTGCATGAAGTACTGACAAAGACTCAAAGCTCATTCAGTGCCAGATGATATTTAAATCTCTGCTTCAAAGAGACTGGTTTTTCTGGAGAACACAGCCTGTCCCTCAGTGGATCACTGTGGCAGAGTCAGTACCAACCCACAAAGAACAAACTCCCAGCACATGACACAAGTGAATGAGAAGCTCCTCACCCTCTTTAAGGAATATAAGCTTTTATTACATCAAAGCAGGTGGAGAGAACCTGAAATATTCAAAGGTGCATCTAGACAGATTTAAAGCTCTCCACACTTGCTGGCTCTCACTGCTTGCTGAGTCGTGGTAGCACCTGTTTGGTGAACACATATATCCTTCTTTAATTTGTGTCTTTAATCTGAGTGCTCCCTCCCTGAGCACTCAGACCATGAGCAGCCATCCTCAACTCTGAAAACACTCAGCTGAACTTGTCCCAACCAGGAGCCAACTCCACATTTACTAGACAGGTTTCTCACCACAAGAACTGAAGACACTTGCTGCTTGTCTCTCCAGGCTCCTCCTCTGTGCTGATTCACACTCCAGCTGCCTTGCTCCAGCACTCCACGGCAAAACAATGGGAATGCTCCCTCAGAGCACCCATTTCCCACGCAGGCTGCACATCCCCCTATTACCACTCACCTCCTATTTTTCATAAGCTCAGTGTGCTTTACAGACACTAAGCCAAGCTTATTTATACGCTAATATTTCCTCGTTCCCACACAGGATAATTCCCAAAAGAAGCCAGGAGCAGAACCAGAAGACTACAAAGCAACGCTTAGACTTGTTAGCATGAAAAAGGGTTTTGGAAGTGGGTGTACAAGGAGCAGACTAATGAGACGTCTGCGCTGAGGAAAGAAGATTACAGAGAGACTATGGGTAAGCAATGTTTAGGGTGAGTCTCAAGCTGGGTGTGCACATGTGGAACTCCCACCTGTGAGGCCAGCTCCTTGGAAGTAGGCTAGAGAAGTGCTGTAATCTGTCATTATTGAGAAATCAGGTAATATTACATAACTTGCAGCACCTGGTGAAACTCTATCCACTGGGCAAGTGCACACATTCAGCTTCTTCCCAGCAGGGGATTGGCAGTGCTAAGTCTAACTTGTGTTTCACAGAACAAATTTGACTAATAGTCTGCTGTACAAGTACAGTGAATTAAAAAGAGCTTGACTGCTGCTGTGGTGAACACAGTAACGAGCACACATCTTCCCTGAGTGCACCCCTGCTCCTCCACAAAGGCAGAAAGGTTTGTTTGCTGTGTTCATGCTAAAACCAGGATTTTGCTGAGAAACCCTCATTTCTAACTCCCTGCAGGGAGACAGCCACAGAGGTTTCCAAAAGCACCTTGAATTTCAGAAGAAAAAAGTTGCTCTGTGACCGGACACTGCTCCTGCCCCAGCTGGTGGCAGCTGTGAATTCTTCCAGGGACACGCAGGCCTTCCATAAAACCAAAGTGTCTAATATTAAACCACTCTCACTGCATTCCCCTCCAGCCAGGGAATTTTCAGGACTCACCTGTAACTTGTCCCCAAATGAGAGCTTGTGGATGACGTGAGTCATGTCGGGGTTCTGGGGCTGCGCCGTCGCGCTGTGCGTCGACACGTGGAAGTTACCAGGGACCTAAAATTAGCCAAGACAGGGAAGACAGGATTTCACATTTTATCCCTCAAGGCATTGCTAGGCTCTGTGATGTGACATGGGAATGCCTGGATCCATCCAGGAAGATGGAAGAATCCGTGATACCTTCCTGCACCTGACCAACACCAGCACACTGCCCCGGAGCCTGGCACCCCCACACTGCTGGTGTGCCTGACCAGGAGATGGTGAGTGGGTCACTCCCAGCTCCAGGGATTCCCAGCACTTCAGGCTATGTCTTTCATGCCTGTTAAAGTAAAATTCCCCTCTCTCTTGCTCAATGTCTTACTCCCACTGCTGGCATTTGCAAACGGGCCCACTGCTGCAGAGCAGCCCAGGAAGCTGGGGATGTATTTCTCTTTTGGCACCAGTCAAGAGCAGCTTTACCTTTGAGATTGTGTGCAAGAATGAGTTTTCTACAAAAAGAAAATCCACCACCAAACCCATGTGGGCATCCCATACAAACTAACCTAGATCTTCCACCTGGCAGGAACCAGCAGGAGCCTTTCCTTTTAATTTTTTAAATAGAGGGAAATACAAAGAACTGAAAAACACAAGTTTCACCTAAAGGCTCAGTTCCAAGACAGAAAATAAGCCCTGGTGTCACTCTGATGGCACCACTCTGCATGCACACACTTTTCAGGTCACTAGCCCTGAAGCCTCTCAGCAGACACAGCTCAATCACTGCCATGGAGGGTGCAAGAATATTTTCCTATTGAGAAGAAGTTGTGAAATGAAGCAACACTGAGGAGCAATCTGGCACGGCCCAAGGCAGGAGTGGGAGGGTGGTTATACAACTGCTGCCCAGCGTGCTCTCTGCAGAGACACCTCACCAGCAGGGCCATGGGAGGCCACATGCCCGCTCCATGTGCTTTCAGGAAAGCTGATTTAATGACCTGAGGAACAGCAGTGCACTCCTGGGAACACTTTCAGGTGTGGACACCAGCTGTGTCATAAACAAGCTCAGCAAACAGGGCGTCAGGCCCTGCAGCAAGCAGCACACACCATCATCTCACTGTCACCTTGTCCTTCCTCAGCAGCTGTGACAGCAACACCCAAGTGCAAGCCTTGGTCAAGTTTCCAAGGCTGGCCAGGTCCAACTCCAGCTCCCAGCTCAGCCTGTCCAATTCCTGCCAAGGGACTGCAGACTTCTAGGTCACACACCAGAGATTTGGGTTTCCAGAGCCAGAAGTCCTGGGTCAGCTCCCCTCCCTGTGACAGCTGTCCCAGCCACTAAATGAGACACAAATTAGCAGTGGAGGAAGCTCCTCACTGTCACAACCTGCACCCCCTTCTGGAGCTGCTTTGTGAGCAGGACACACCACATCCAGCAGCCAAAGATATCCCCAGGTACCTCAGCTCTGTGCTCTGGGAATTGTCTGGACAAGAACTACCTTTCCTGAAGCCCTTTCCCAGTTTTGTGGACTACCAGCTGCCAGCGATCCTGCTGGCTTGGAGATGAGGAAAAAGCCCTCTTTTTAAATCCCTAATCCTTTCCACGCCACAGAATCAGCAAGAGGTTCTGTTATTTTTAGATGTGCTTTAACATGAGCTGGGAGGAAAAGAAGGAAGCAGGATTTTGTAGCCCGTGGTACACAAAGAGGAGTGAATAAAGGGTGTGCCCTTCTTAGGACATCAGCGGGTCCCACCAGTGCCTCCCCCACCCCAGCAAGTCATCTCCAGCATTACACAGCGAGATTATTCAATCTGCAACACACCCATCCCAAAGAGGAGCCTCCTCCAGGCCTGGATTTTCATTCCTTGAGACAGAAGCAGAGCATCCCCACCAAGCATGCGTGGGGCCTCGTGCTGTACTCCAAATATCCCAGCACGGAGCCCTGGCACCCTCCAGCAGGAACATTCCTGTCATTCTGCAGCCCTCAGAACAAAGGAGAGCTGGGATGCAGCCACTGCCAAAGACCTCTCCACAGTGAGTCACGTTTTGGAGGTGCAGAAGTCCTGAGGAGTAAACACAGAAGCCCTTTGGCAGCTGTAGGGTTTTCACACATCCCCTGAACATCGGGCTGCTGCACAGAGCTGCTCTCTCTGTTCAGCAATTCTGCCCCCATCACCTGCTTTGGAGAGTGAAGAAAACCCCTGGTCTAACACATTCCCTGTGGGTCTGGCCATGCAGCCGCCTCTCCCCACACTGACTTAAATTTCTGTCTGATCAGGGTCACTAACACACACACAGCAGGAGAGACACAGATTTTCACATTTTAATTTTTATAACTAGACCCTGCCAGCACTTCTCCACCCACTGTCACTGCCACTCACCTTGTTGATGCTGAAATGGCCCTCAAACCTGCAGCCATCCCCATTATTGAGGGGGATCTTCATCGAGTTGTCAATGTGACCCACTTCGTGCCTTCCCATTTCATCCTGGATGTCCAGTCCAACCACTGCAGGGGTGGGAGGGAGAAGACAATTAAAAAAAAAATCAAACAAAGTAAGTAGCAGGAAGGTTGCATAGGAAAAGCATGTATTGCTTTTACTTGAAAAATATCCACACCTTTTTTCCTGACATTTGACTAAACTCAGCTAATCGTGTCCTTTGTCAAAAATTTTTATACCAGAAAAACTTTGTAACCAAACTTTTCATGCTGCCTATTTGACACAAATACACCTTCCATGTCCTGCCAGCTGCCTGCAATCCCAACCACACAAACAGAAAAACTTCAGGCAGACAAGGCAGGTGACTTGGGAAGAGCCAACAACCAGCTGGTGCATTCAGAGTTCCAAATGGAAGGTATCTTGCTCCCAGACACAAAAAGGTTTCTATATTAAAAAAAAAAAAAAAGAAAAGTAAATGAAATTTAGAAAGAAGCCAGTGAAGGAGATCAGGCACTAACATATGGCCCAAGAAAGCAGGTGCCCTGGCCTGGAACAGAAAGCAATGGGACATTGGCAGAGGCTGCATTTTGTGACAGAAGAAGGGCCACTGTACCAGTCTGGGCCCATTTCAAGTATTACTTAAAGCACAAAGAAAAGCTGCTAAGTGAAAGGGGTACTCACATTCACAGTGCAGGTTTGGCAAACTGATGTTCAGGTTCACTTCTATTTTCCCTCCGCTGTCTTTGTCTGGATCATCCACGTAGAGCTCATTAACTCTGGAGGGCAAAAACACAGGTGGGCTCAGGAACAGGGCTGCTTCCCACAGGGAAAACCCAAAAACTTGTATGGGGAGGGGGAAAAGGAGACTGGAAAGAGAAGCTTTGATTGTCTGATGGCTACAGCAGAGTTACAGAGAGAAGGGAAAACTCTCCAGGATGGAATGGGGGCAAATCACAGCTTAATTTGACTTCTTGCTTGGCAAGTGCAGGAGGCTTTAAACAAGTTCTGCACCAGCAGAAAACAAAACTTCTGCTCTGTGCTTCCTGTATCCTTCTCTACCCCGAGTTTTCAGAGGTGCCACAAAACAAGAGCCTAATGCTGAATTGCTGGCAGGTTATTGATCCAACCCTCCCCTCCTCTGGGCTGGTACTCCTTCTAGGCAGGAAGGAAGCATGTGTTTTTCCATTTGTTCCACAAATAGTTCTACTCTCAACTACCCCCCAGGAAAGCTTATTTGTGTCACTAATTGCCTTTTGTTATTGCCACCCAGCTGACAGAGCAGCAGCAAGAGAAGGAAGGCAGCATGACATATCTGTATTCTTCTCCTAAATATCACATTTCAATCTATGAATGGTAACCAAAAGTGGTGACTAAAACTGAGGAGAAGAGGATTTGAGCCAGGAACAGATGGGAAGAAACATCCTGGACAGCAGGATCTCACACACTCTACACCAGTCTCCCAAAGAGTAATGTTGTCTCATAGCACCCACAGTGCTGGCACGCATCTCACAGGAGACAAAACACAGATAGACAGGCAGAGGAATGCAGGAGTATAAATATTTATTGTTGGCACCTACAACCCATCCAGCACGTAAAAAATAAACCAAAACAACCCCAGTGCTGAATTTGCTGAATGGTCCTGGAGAATCCACTCTGGGGAGACTCACCCCATTGAAGTGAGACGATGGTGAGATTACCTAGAAGCTCTTTTCTCTGTTCAACAAATAAGATTTGACAATTTATCTTCCAGCTGGGCAGATTATAAAGCTATGGGAACTTAGATTCAGGCAAATTACATAAAATAAAACTAGTAAGTGCTCTGCAGCATTTTTATTTTACATTTAAAGTGCACTAAACTCTTTGACAAGCCCCACTGGAGAGTCCACATGCTAATAGTCAAACCAGACTGAGGCAGCTACAAGACAAATTCAAAGTGATTTTGCTCTAGTGATACATCCCTGGGCCACGATGAACTGTTTGCCCTGTGGATTCAGAAGAAACAAACCTTCACACTGAGAAACACACATGCTGCCAGGTTTTTTGGAGGCAATTACTCACAGGTCAGTGGGGTTTACAGACACTCATTTAAAACCAGCACAGCATTTGTCTTCGGCTACACAGCCCTACCTTTCTCTGTTTTTAATTGGCTTGACAAGTTGCTTGCAATCATTACTCAACCTATTTTTCAAGTGATTAATAAAAATGACACAGAGGGAGGGGAAAGATTGCTCATCAGTGACCTAGTTAGCAGCTTTTTGGCTGAGCCCTCTCCTCCTGGGTGGAATGCATTCTCTCCTCTACGCGTTCATTACTGACAGATTGGGCAGCGATTGGATTAAGTCATATATCCAAATAGGGCCGGGAGGAGCAGCTCCAGCCTGGATGGGTATAACCCCCCAGAGCAAGGCACCTCTCAGTGCTCCCATCCATTTCTCAGCTCCAGCCAGCCCATTTCAGAAGCCCTGGCACCTTCCCAGTGCCTTGCTGGCCGAGATGCCCAGCCAGTGCCACTGGCACCTCAGTGCTCCTGGCAAAAGGAGCGTCCACAGCAGGGCTGGCAGGGCACAGTCGGGTCCAGCAGCTCAGCTGAGCATCCCAGCTCTCTGGAGAAAAGCCAGAGTCAGTGTTTGAATTTGCTGATTTCTAACCCTGAACCTGTCAGGAACCTTTCGGTGATGAGCGAGCGTGAGAAACGCTACTCACTTTCAAAAATTTTAAAATGTTTATTCAAACCTTATCAAAAATTACAACAGAAGTATAAAGTTTATTAAAACCTTATCAAAAATTACAACAGAAGACTGAATACATTAGATAAACGCGGTGCCGGGAGCAAAGGATTTTCCCTACCATGTGCTCATCCACACAACGGATGTTCTACCTTTTAACCCTTTTGCCCCTCCCAAAGTTCTGTCCACCGACTCCTTCTCTGTCCAGAGGTGGAGATCACTCCCCAACATCTGGATTGGAGGGCAGGTGTTGCCATAGTAACGAGCCGACCCTCCCAAATTCCCCAGCTTCCCCGGCCATCCCGTGAGAACAATGCAAAAGGTGGGGGGGGGGACGGGACACACATAACTATAAATCTATAAAACTTCTCTTAGCATACACATAATATTTACCCTTTAATTGTGAGAGTCAACCATTTCATTACTCATTTATCACAGCGCGTGAGAAAGAAATTTCTGATTTCTCTGGCAGAAATCAGAGGAAGAACTGTGCACGGGGAGCCCGTGCTGAGGTCACTTGGCTGCTGGCTGGATCACTGAGGCACAGAGAAGTAGGACAGCTTGTCCAGGTCACACAGCCCATTAGCTGCAGGTAAAGGAAACTGGTTTCCTGTCCCCCAGTCCGGTCACTGGACCAGTGGCTCCCAACCTGTCCCTTGGGCAAGGCTCACAGCCACTTCCTCCTCCTCCTCCTCTTCACCCAGTAGCCCCCTGCCCCTCTTCTACTCATGTTCCAAATTTCACAACCCAACCTATCACTCCACAGACATCAGGCAGCTCGTGACAGTGGATCCTTCCTTTCCTTCCCCTCATCTCACCTTTCATGGATCCTGCTTCTCCCTCCCAGCTCCAGCCACAGCCTCCTCATGGCATGACCAGCTCTTGCTGGTCCCAAACTGACAGATCCAGCTCCAAAGTGCATCTTTTGTGTGTCACTGATATTCCCTCTCGCTACGGGGAACCAAGGGTACAATGACAACACACCACAGGCTGCACTTGGTGGGGCAAACCTCACAAAAAATGTTGTTTTTAACAAACTGGATGTTTCTCTCCTCAAATATTTGGAGTATTGGAATTCTGGAAATCCCACAGGTAATGCAGATTTCCAGGGTCAAGGCTATAACTTCCAGTGAACCACTGGCAGCCAGGTTTGGCACTCACATGTCCCTTGCTATCCTCCTCCCCAGGGCCACGAAGCCAGATTGCATACAGCCTACCTACTATTTAATCAGACTCTCCTGGGATGTCAGGAAAAGCACTGTTTACCCCCTCTATCCACTCTCCCTGAAGGAGCAACATCTCTGGTGGAAGAAAAGAAGTTGACTCTAATTTACAGCTGTCTGTCCTGGAATACAAAGTGTCCCAGGAGTAAAAACAGTGCTTTAACAGTAAATCTGGGGTGGTCACAAGGGAAATAAAACCTGAGGCGAGGCAGAGAGAGGCAGTGATACCGGTCATATTGTGACTCCAAAGGCAGGGTGTATTTTATCCTTCTCCAAACATGTAGGAGTTGGTGTTTTCCTGGCTGCTACTAAGGAATATTTGAATAAAAGCAGCACAATAAAGGAGGGTGAGGGTGCAGAGCTCTGAAAGCACAACGAGTACACCACCACAGGTGAGAGCTGGACCTCTCACCCCCATAGAGCCTCCCACCACTGACCCAAGGAACGGGAGGGAAGTTTCTCCGTGATCCACGCATCAGGAATCTGCTTCACTTCTAGAAAGAGCCACTTGGAAATACTTCACATTCCTGAGTGATGCTGCTGGGCTGCTTACCCCATCTGCTTACAAACTTGCAGCGTTCCAGGCAAAAAGCTGGAGGGACCCTGTGGCCAGATCATGGCAATGGCACGTGAGAGCCAAGGAAAGGGGGCCACAGCAGCCAGAGGGCACAGCATGGCTTCAGGGCTTTATCCAAAGAAAGTCAGACCTGCTCCCTGCGCTTTAGGCCTCAGATTTATGACACAACAGCTTCGTTTCCCCAGAAACAAAACTTCCCCAGTAACTTCTTTCCACCCAGCAGCTCTAACCTCAGCACTTCAGCAGCTGAAGAGCCTGCAGCCCTTTGGATCCGAGGGTGGGCACTGCATCCACCTTCCAGAGCTTCACACACTGTGCTCTCTAAACACATCTGCCTTGTCCTCTGTCCTCCTTGTCCTAAGTCCCTGCTTCAGGTTTGAGCCTTTTTTCTCCCCCTTTCACAGCAATCAATCAGCCAGCCTCCTCCTCAGCCATCAGCCACAGAGAAAATACAGCCACTTACTCCAGAAAGCTGCACTTTACCTCGTCCTCCAACTCCCAGGAGCACCCTCTGATCTCCAGGACCCCATGCCTAAGAGGGAAAATAATCATTCTTTCTTGAGAAAACCCAAGCTTCTCAAAACACTTTCTCAGGTGAGCCCTCTTGGCTCCACTTGCCCTTTCAGCTCTGACCAACCACCTTCCAGAAACACAACCCTCCAATGCTGAGATCCCTGCACCACCACACTTTTAGTGGTGCCAGGCCAGAAAGCATTAGACAAATCTTCTTTTCAACTTCAGTGAAGAAACAACAAGCAGGTCAGCAAACTCTCTCCTGCGTCATGTGTCTGCTGCTCTGATATTTGTCACCTTCTGCATCCCAACCAGCTCCTCAGTGTGAAGGTCCCTGTCCCAGATCAGCTGTGGAGCACAGCAAACACGCTGCCCTACAAAGGAAGGAATTACAGCTCTCCGGGAGACAGGAAGAAGGAGAAGGCTTCCAAAGACGTCAATGTAGACTTGAGTCAGGAATTGCAAATGACATCATGACACGACCTTCCTCTTCCTGCAAGCCCACACAGGGCACAGCAACCCCACACAAATGTCCAACACCTCTCTTAGGTAATCCCCACGTTGCTACGCAAACATCAATTAAGCTTCTTACCTGCCTACCTCTCTCAGGGCTGCTAAGGATTACATCCTTCTGCAGAAAAGTCTCTGGCTCAAGGTCAGGCCGTGGCAGGAGCAGGATTACAGCTCCCATTCCCCTTTGCCTACAAAGCTGTGCTGCCCATGCTGGGCTGGTTGGCTCCAGCATTTCATCTGCCTCAAATGGATGAGCCAGCAGGGCTGGAGGTGCATCTCCAGCTTAGTGGCAGGACACAGGAATTGTCACTTGGCTTGTGCTCCCAGATTGCAGCAGAAGGAATTCCTGTTGCAGCAGGATCACACTCTGCTGGTGTGATGGTTGGTACCATTTCCATGGGCTGAGAGCCACAAAACACACTCTGGAGAGCTATGGGACAAAAAGCCTCTGAAGACAGGTCTGGTGACAATCCTGCTGCTCTGCAGGATCAGTCCTGGGCATGCAAATGAATCCAGTGTGGACAAGGAACACTGCTCCCTGAAACTCCTGGAGTTTTGCTTCCTCCCACACTCCTGACAGCCTTCTTGGGGATATCCTGTTTCAGGCCAAGAATTGGGTTTTGATCATCCTAGTGGGTCCCTTCCAGCTCAGGATATTCTGTGATTCCCTGATTCATGGTTTATGCTTTCATGAAAAGGCAGTAATTTTACTGCAGATATTCTGCTTAAGTAATTAATTGCCTTGCGGGGGGGGGGGGCTCAGCTTTCCAATTAGCAAACTTGTCACTTCAGATAGGTTTTTGTCTGTTATTACATTAAAAAGAAAAAAAAAAAGAAAAAGCAAACACTGCCAGGAACAGTCTGTTGCTTCCTACAGTGTGCTGTGGCAGATGAATTAGTGTTGAACAGAAACATTCATACCACAAGCACCACATTCATACCCTCCTACCCCTTCCCCTGGCTGCCAATGCAAGGCAGACTAGATTAGTTAATTACATCTTTAATCTTTAATGATGGAATACTTGGAAAACTATTATTGATACAGGACATAATTCATGACCTAATTACGGTGATAAAACTGAGATTATCATCTTGCCAGCTATTAACGTCTAGCGCTGATCTGAGTTAATTAGAGAAGAGATGGGTGATTTCTATGCTTGTGATTTGCAACACAGCAGCAGAGGAATGAGGAGGCTGCCAAAGGCAGGACAAGCCTTTTCTAGCCCTCAACTCAACCAGCTGCTGATCTTGCCCAGGAAAAACCAGACACATTTAACCCTTTAGCTTAATTTCTTCAGCCATTTGAGTTATTGGCTCGGTGGGACAAGAGTGTTGGATGCTGTTCATCTTTCAGAGGTTCAAATGTGGAGCACAGACCTCCTTTTCTTTATCTTCTACAGAATTGAGGAGATCCATCAAGGCTCTTGGTATGGAATCACTTAGGTTGGAAAAGACCTCCAAGATCATAGAGTCCAACCTGTGACCCACCCCCACCTTGTCACCCAGCCCAGAGCACTGAGTGCCACATCCAGGTGTTCCTTGGACACCTCCAAGGATGGGGACATTCCAATGCCTGAAGTTTGGACTAAGTCTTCAGTCACACTCAGTCTGGACTAAAAAAAAACCTAAAAATCAAGCAGATCCTTGACTTCCAGAGTTAAACTCACCCTCCCCTTAATAGCAATGATGGGTTGTGACTGAGAAAAGAAAAAAGCTCTTTTCCCTTACCAGCCCTTCACTGTGCTTTTCCTGGGAAGGATGCAGCCCCACCTAAGTGCCAAGCTTGGATTTCCTTCATGGCTGCTCACAGGCCTGTTAGGGTCACACAATAAATCTGGAAGATGAGCAACTTGGGACTTTTCTACCCTCCTCAGGGCTGGTCTCCCCAGGAAACCCATCAGCAGCAGAATAGGACATGCCTTTAGAGTGTGTTACCTCTTCCATGAGCTTCCTGCAGTGTCTTGGTTTGACTCCCTAGCTGGAGTCAGCTCCTGTGCACAGACACAGCCTTGGAGCTCATCAGAAATGCCCACACGAGTTATGACACAGCTGCCACCCTCCCCACACAGGTAATGTTTGGGTTTAAGGCTATGACTGTCATCCTCGAGATGAAGCTGTCATTTCTTGGCTCCCTGCCACCCAGACAAGCCTTCAGCAGCTGAGACTGTAAATGCTACGACAATGGGCTGGTCAAGGAAAAACAGCTTTGAAGTTGGGCAAGAGCAGCCAAACCAAGATTTCGAGTAACACCAGGCACTGAGCTGCTGCACTGGTGTGAACGTGGAAGAAAGTCCAGCAGTGGGCAGGAGCCAGTGAGGATTTGGGGTCAGTGTGGTGCAGAGCACTGATTCTCTCATGTTGCAGATTCTCTCACGTTGCAGCATCTCTCTGAGGTTTTAATGAGGAACTTGCCAGCTGAGCATGCTTACAGCACTTCCCAATATTTCTGTGGAAAATGCATCATCTTCTTAAGGAAAAAGCAAGAAGAGGCCTCAGAGAATTATGCCACTGTGCTGTTCAAAAAGGAATTCCTAGTCAGGAAACTGCCAGCAGTGGGCAGGAGCCAGTGAGGATTTGGGGTCAGTGTGGTGCAGAGCACTGATTTTCTCACGCTGCAGCACCAGCTCAGCAAAACACACCAACCTCTGGCTTAAAATGCAGCCAGCAAGGGAAGCTCTGGGCGCTGAGAGCGAGGCAGGGAATCCTGTGGGCACCACTGCTGAGGTTGCCCCAAAGGAGCTGCCCCTGCACACACAAAAACTCGTGTAACAGGGCTCTGAGGGAAGCAGGAGGGCTCAGCAGGGAACCTGCCACGTCTCTGATGTAAAACACCAGGCCAAGTGGTTACCTTGTCACCAAAATTGTGAAGCTCTCCCCACCCAACCTGGCTCTGTCAAGTGCTTTAAGGGAAATATGACACAAAAGGAGTCTCACAGCACAGCTGGCAGTGACAAAGCAGGGAAGTTCATCCCGTGTAACTGCACACCTGAAATCATTCAGGTCCTGGCTGGCATTGGGAAACTTCAATCTGGGTGAGGTAGCTGTTGTAGGAGACTGGTAATACTAAAAAACCAGTGAAGTTTGCAATAAAAGTTGATAAGAACTGAACAGTTTGCATCTAAGGAATCTTCCATATATTTGTAAGTGTTTGGATCACGGGCAAACAAGGCTCAAAATCCTTTTTGAGGCAGTATTTCCCCTGTTATTTGCTATTACCCACTTTAATGGCAGCACAGAG